>CAHIKZ030005335.1:1200000-1255000 GCA_903632075.3 Acanthosepion pharaonis
AAGCTCCAGGGAATTTCTCGAGATTCATTTATATGTAATTCATTTATGCAATCTGTAATAAATATATGGAGCTCCCTTTTGTGGATCAGTCTTAATATTTTATATTATTAGGATTCACTTGGATTACTTACCCACGTATTTTACATCTATCTATCTATCTATCTATCTATCTTCTTATTTTATCTATTTATTAATCACTATTCTACTATCCTTTTGTTCTTTATCTCTTTATTGAGGAATCATCTGTGAGAAAAAGAGCATCATGGTACTAGAAATTTCTAACGGCTTGATGTACTGTTTGTCATTCTCGCCGGAAGCTTCAATACGAACATTTCGGAGTGTTTGGGTGTTAATCTGAGGACAGTGCAGAGAATTCAAAAAGAGTTGGATGTGTCTAATGGTGATTATGAAGGCATGGCAGCTCGGAAACCTCACTTTGATCGTTCTGTTAAGAAAATAACGTGTTGGTAAGGACTTCAGACGTAACACCGAAGCCTACATCAAGTGATTTGAGGAAGTATTGCTGCATTGTATTAACGGGGTGACTGCTGGAAGTATCTCTCTCTGGCAAAAAGACTCTGCACCATGCATTACAAACAGGAGAAATGAGACAATTTCTGCGATCACATCTGGGTACATAACTCCGCAGACTGCAACACACTAGATCGTTATGGAACAGAGTTGATTGAGAAGCCAACAAAACTCCTTGTGACACAAAGAGAAACAGAAGGCAAGGATTATGGTAGCATTCATTAACTTAATCAAAGAGACATTCCAGAAGAGAAGCATGAAATCCTGAAGTCGTGGTTGAAGCCATCGGCAATTTTATTGAATAAATTTACTCTTTAGCATTTCAAGATATTTTTGTTTAATTTTGGTAAATATTTCTATCTATAAAAAACAGAATATCTGTATCTGTGTAACGAATTCAGGGCCGCAATTTTCGACGGATTTGCACCAAAATTTACATGCACATGCTCCAAGTTAGCGGGATAGTGGAAATAAGCGGCAGTTTTCATGTAGTTTGCGGCCATTTTGTACTGGCCAGAGTTAGAGCCAATAGCTGGCTGCCACTAATAGGCAGGAAGATTCTATTGGCCAGCGTGAGAGCCAACAGCTAACTGACACGAATCTTAACTGGCATGATAACATGCAAAAAAAAAAAATCGATAGCTGCATTCGTCACAAGCGGGAAAAAATTAAATCTGCATGGCACTTTACTCCAATTGGCTCATTCGATTACTTAAACTCAACGTTGGTTCTGATTCCGCAGAACTGGGTTGGGTGTGAAAAAGTATTTGTTGTTAACATTCATTTTTATTCGGTTTTTCCAGTTACGAGTCCTTTTTTAAAGCTGATCGTTTTGTGTTCATTTTGTTTAGTTCTTTTTTCGTAACAGATATAATGTTTAGTATAGAGCTTAGAAAAAAATTCGCAGTGCACGAAGTAAGGCATGTAGCAACATCAGCACGGCAAAGGGAACTCCTTTAAAGGCAAGGAAGGGCAAAAATATTTTAAGTCAAGTGACAGCGATTGCTATACGAGTCGTACAATTTTTGAATCAAGCACGGGCAACGTCGGGCCATGTCAGTGTCATTTTAATTTTTGCGTAATTTGGACGACAATTTATCGCAAGATGTATACAAATATATATATATCCTAACTAGAGGCAGCCGGACGTCTAGTCACACTGATGAGCTGTGATACAGCGAAACAGTACATCTGTGGATGACAATATATATATATCTCTCTCTATATATATATATATATATATATATATATATATATATATATATATATATATATATATATATATTGATTTACACACGTGCGCGAACACGCATGCAAACACAGACAAAAATGGCCATCTAAATGGGATACAACTGAATTTCATATATATATAATTCATACACACACACACACACACACACACACACACACACACACACACATATATATATATATATATATATATATATATATATATATATATATATATATCAGTGTATTTATGTATGTGCGTGCGTGTAAATTTCCCATTGTCTGTTGATGATATCTTTCAAGATTAAAGTAGATGTCTGAACCCACAGATGATACGAAATCTTGCCGTTGCATATCCACTTTTCCCGCTCTCTATACATGGCTGTGACGAAGTATAATTCATTCGTTAGACGGAAGAAGAGATTAGCAAAACTCACGGGCATCTTCGTTTCAGATCTCAGTAGCATTTACCTCCCTTGGTAACTTTGTACCGCTTTAAAGTAAAAATCGTCAAATCAGACGATGCTGAAGGAGAGGCTATCGGATAAGAAAATAGAATAATTATAAATATATCTTGTATAAAATTCATGTAACGGATAGTAATTTCCTTTTGACTTTACATATTAGCAATTTCAATTATTTTTTACATAAAACTTAATAACATTTTTATTTATGTAATCAGTTTCGGGCTTCTCAAATTAGCATTATCACTAGACTTAGATAGATAGATAGTGTGTAAGCAAATATATGGATAGATAGATAGATAGATAGATAGATAGATTTGAACATTGATATAGATATGTGTATATATTGCTAATTGTAAACCGATAGGAAAAAATAAATACAAGTAAAAGAGGGAGCAATCAATGCATTTAAAAAAAGAAAAAATTGAGACATTTGATGACAGAATGTTAATATTATTAGTTTCGATTACAAAGGAGAAATCGAGATGAACAGAGACATATAAAACACTACAGTCAAAACAGTAGAGTCTCGAAAAAATCCTTAAATACTCAGCACATCGAAACAAGTGATGTAACCAATGATGCATTGTTATCAATGATGCTACCAATTGAAAACGGGAAATAAGCTGGTTTAGATATTTTGGAAATTTCTTTCGAAACAACTGACATCCGAGGATTAAATTCGCTTGATGTCTTTCTTTCAGGTCTCAGTACAATTTACCCAATTTCGTAAATGTGTTCCGCTTCAAAACAATCTACGACAAAAATTTTCAAATCCGATCATGTTGAAAAAAGCTTAAGCAGTGTAATTGCACATGAAATCATCTGGTGTTAAATGATAACAAAAGGAAAACTTGGGAACAACGTGTTTCGATGACATTTCCTTGGATTAAGTCGGACTACAGGAGTTGTTATTGCACGAATAAAATTTAATAGGCTCACAAACAAATAGTTGACATTTAAAAAGAAAAACTGATCAAATTTTGATAAGATTAAAATTAGGCCAAATTACAGGACGGCCATCTGTAAAATGATCTAATGCGCAAACATTTTTACACTAGAATTAACTTTAAGAAAGGCCTAAGAGCGAATCACTGTACATGTTTAATTTTAAAATACGAAGTACAATATGAATGAAAGAGGGGTGGTCAATAGTGAAGATTATAAGAAAAAATAGCGACTGACTCTTGACATGATTTAAGATTAAGATTTTAGTGTTTAGGAAAGCATATCTATAGGTGCCTCTTCCACAAACTGGCAGTTTTCGGGGAAAAAAAACCTTCTGATACTATTGGATCTTTCTATTTGACATTTAGAACACGGAGGAAATGGGGGTGATTCGACTCCTTAGAAGTGGCATGGCGTTTCCTAGCTGTAAAAGTCTGAACTGTTCGAAGTAACGAATGGAGTTTATCTGAACATTTTCCATGGAAATAACGACAGAGAAACGAAAAGGCTTGCAACGTTTTGTCTGTGGGGAAAGAGGCAGCAGAGTGGGAAGTAAACCGTTTTCCACAAGACCGTGTAGACAATTTTAAACGCTATCGAGGCTAGAAATTGAAGACTGTGTAGCTCTAGCCCTGGAATGGTAGCGACAATCCATTTAGGGTCCTTATCTGACTCTTGCAATGATAAGGCAGCCCATACAGAGCAAGTGACTACATGGGACGATAGAATGAGCCGACCATTTTTCTAGCATCTTTAGTTACAGATTTTATGAGTTTCACTTGAGGTCGGAAGAGATACTGGGAGTCAAAAGATTTTCAAATTATAGAGCGTCATTGAGAGTGCAACAATTCATCGCGTCTGGAAGGGAAAGCAGTATTTAAAAATATAGTCAGTATAAAATGTACGTATGTTGAAATATAAGAAGTTAATTTTGAATTTTCGCATTTTGAATTATAAATATTTTTGAAGAAAAGAAATTGGCAAGTAATTTCTGAAAATTCTGACGAAAATGCATTTTTTTCTTTTTAAATGACTGAGCGGACAGAAATTAACAGGGTGTTTATAAATATAGAAATGAATGTACGAGAGAAAACGAAAAAAAAAAAAGATCAAATGCAACGTATTTATTGAGGTTAAAAGAAACAGAATAAACAAACGAACGCGCGGAATTAGGATTGGCTAAGAAAGGAATCAAAGTGCTGAAGTAATGAAATATTAAAACGATGAATTAAATCAGAGTTAATAACAAAACACGGAATGACAAAAGAAGACAATAGATGACGAAAAACGCACCACAAATTACAGAAGAAAGGCGAATGAAAGAAACAAATGAAGATGGGGAAGAAAAATGAAAATAAAAGAAATAGAAATGCAATTGGTTTATATTTAATGAACAGGAAAATTAACGGACATGAAACATTTATTTTTCTCAGACAAATGAAACTTTTCAAAATAGTAAAAACATAATAAAAACAAAATGTTAAATTTCTGACCTATATTGAAAAAAAAAAAAGAAATGAAAAAAAAGTGGTGAAAACAGTGACGATTTTAATTTAAAACAAGGGATACAACTCGACCATTAACGACTTGGCGGGAGAGAAAAGAGGGCAAAATTTATCAAAACTTCCAGCAAAAAAAAAAGAAAAAAGAAAAAAGAAAAAAAGAAATGGAGCACATCAAAACGACTCTTGACACCCCCTATTGCTGTACACTCCCTCTTTTTGCGTGTATGTTTGTTAAACTTAAAATTAGTCTTGTAAATAATCTAATACATAGTATTAAAAGTGATAATATTTCGGTGTTCATTCTCGAGAAGAAATAATCATAAATTTGGATACTCTCAACCCATTCTCGTGGATTTATGTTTAGAGTAAATGAAAGGAACGCCGAGAAATGCATTTTTTCAAAAAAAATGTCGTTATGTTGATTTAAATTTTCTGATTCTATAATTCATATGACAATATATATATATATATATATATATATATATATATATATATATATATATATATATAGTCTCCAGTTGTATCAAGTGCTAATTATATGGTGGAGATTTGCATATGAATCCAACATAATAAAGTAATAATGGAGTAAAAAGAAAAAAAAAATACCCCTTTGACACATCGTGTCTTTGAGGGTATATTTGTTATCTTTGCCGAAAAGATTTTTAAAATTATTTACATAAGATTGCGGGAGAATGTAATGAAAATATACGAATTGCGAATGGTATTGAATAAGAATGCATTGACTTTCAGGACGCAAGGTATTCTCATAGAATATTAATGACAAAATAACTAATATATACAGGCAGAGTGTAGCAATGGATTACGGCTCAGATTGAAGAACCGGAGAGTTCGAATTCCAGTCGAGTTTGTTATATTCACTTAAGTGCAAATACACTTGAGAAATGTAAGAATCCGTCTGTTCTCTCTAACCCAGCTATGAGCAAATAGCAGGATAGGATCCTATAGCCCTGGGTGGCTATCTGTCTAGAAGAAGAACAACTCTGCATTCAAAAATTGTGAAGGGCCTAATGGGGATCTCTTGGCACACTACGTGTATCTATATTCGGTTCTTTTAAGTGTAGTTTCTTCTGCAGAAGTGTTCACAATTATAATCAAATCAAATCATATGTGCGAGAAGTTCGGACCTATGAACTGAGGTGCTGTACACTAATAGGTCGAAAACGACGGGAGAGTGTAGTACATATATGTATATATATTTATATATATGAAAGTAGATATTGAAGTCAATACCCAGAGGCGACAGTCTGTTTCATACTAAATGCAGTTGTCAGAACCTGTTGCGTTTAGCCTGAAGCAGACTGTTGCCTTTGGGTGTTGACTTCAATATACACCTTTATATTTACATACGCTCTATCCCTGATATTGAGCACTTTAACCCATAAATGTAAATAGAGCATAACTTAAAAATATATATAAAATATATATATATATATATATATATATATATATATATATATATATATATATGTATTTAGGCAGCAATCCTTCTTTCATGCACATTTCATTGCATACGACAGACAAGGTACTTTTATTTATTTTTTTTATACAATTTCTCATGCGATCTAATAAGTTTTTTCTTGTCAAATAATAAATTATAGAAAAACTGTCCGAATGTTCTTTTTATCCGAGCGCTTTCGGCTATACATTTAGCCATTTTCAAGGACTAAATATTTTAACTGTTAAATAAGAAATACTTTGTTGCATGTAGGATTTGTAAAATGTTTTCATTTTTTAAAACACGGTCAAGATATTGTGTCCATGTTTATAGTTGATAATATTAAGTGTTGTTTTTGTTGTTTTTATTAATAGGGCTTCCATTATTTTAGCCTCTTTTTGCATGTAGATGATGCTATTATATTAGTGTTGTCAACAAGTATGTTACGAATAGGGCCCGTTAGGTCTCTATGAATATTTAAATGAGATCAAATTGAGCTATAGTCAGAAATGTGTAGAGTGAGTCTGCGTGTCAAACATGTTGTAGTGTGGCCTATGTAATCATTTACAGGTTTTGATTGATCAGAAATACAATTTCTTAATGGGCATGCAAATATATATATATATATATATATATATATATATATAAAGTTTATTGGGGTATCAGATCATTATATACATGTATTGCTAAATATAACAGACAACGAATGTTTATTATTTTTGATCATGAGCTTCGTATAGTGACTTTAGTTTCATGAGAAAATAAAACAAAACAGTACAACATTTAGATATTTTTAATGATGTTCCTCGATGTAAGGTTTAGGCTCATATGAGCCATCATCAGAGTGCTTATATTTGTAATGTCCATAGAAGGACTCTGATGACGGCTATGATTCAACTATATATATATATATATATATATATATATATATATATATATATATATATATATATATGAAAGGTAGGTCTACAGTAGAGCGGGGTTGTAGTAAAACCAATATATGTAGTGTGTTTATTATTCGTATCAGAGATATAATCTCTGAACGGACATGTAAATTGATACACTACATTGCTTTTTTTTGTAGAGGATTTAGTTGTGTGGTTGTATGAGGTCAATTGTTTGAACTTTTTATAATATATAATGTCAACATAATAGAATATCACCTTTGATGGTGAATATCTTTGTTTAAATGTCCATATAACCAATCTGAAGATGGTTCATGTGAGCTTAGATAAAAGAACAGAATAATAAAGAAAATACTCAAATATTAGACAGATTTTGTCGTTATTTTCTCCTGAAGTAGCTTAGAACGGCTCATGATCAAACATAATAGACCTTCGTTCTCTGTTATATTTGTTATATATGTTTAGAATTAAATATATAGATTTTTATAGAATTAAATTTAAATTCTTTATCTGTGATCCATTTTCAAGCGATTTCTGTAATTTTTAAAAATAAAAATAATTAATAAGAACAACGCATTATAAATCTTACTTTTTGTTTCTCAGTATATATATATATATATATATATATATATATATATATATATATATATATATATATATATATATATATATATATATATATATATATATATATATATATATATATATATATATATATATATATATATATATATATATGTTATGGTCCGGTTCCTTGTACCACGGTGATAGTCCAAGGTAGAACCAATAAAGAATAACACAGATATATTACAAACAGGAATATCTAAAAGAGAAAAGAAAGTGTTAGTACGAACAATCAGGTTTAGTAGTAATTGTCTGAACGCGACCCTGTTTCGGACTGCCTCTGACTCGTTCTGACTGACTGACAGACTCCTGACGGACTTCTGACGGACTTCACTCCACACTTCAGACGGAACTCCGACATCAGACGGCACTCTCTGCTTCCTCTTGAGACGCAGTATTTATTACGTATGGAATAGTCCAAGAAAATATGAAATGAAACGAAAGTGCTATCTGATGATCCGGCGTCCTTTAGAAGGGCTCTGGTGAAATAAATTATTATAATGGTACCTTAAAATGGTCTGTTTTTCTTTTAAAATATTAGCTCTGAATTTACATTGAGCTCTCAGGATTTCATCGTCCTTGGGATTACCCATACGGATTACCAAGTTCTTTCATATATATATATATATATATATATATATATATATATATATATATTGCCACCTCTATGAAAGTCAGTGTTGTACTAAACTGTGAGAAACAAATATATATTTTTATTAGCTTTATATATATATATATATATATATATATATATATATATATATATATATATATGTATGTATGTATGTATGTATGTATGTATGAATATATATATTAGCTTATAAAAATATATATATATATATATAAGTTAATAATAAATATATATTTGTTTCTCAAATTTGGTACAACACTGATTTTCATGCAGGTAACAATCATCAGGTACAAATTATATATATGATTTTTATCTAGAAATGCAAAAGTAATTCAGTAAGCAGAGGATTGTCAGTACAGGATATTAATGACAGAATAAGTCTATATATATATATATATATATATATATATATATATATATATATATATATATATGTGTGTGTGTGTATATAAATTATATATATATTTATATATAATTTTATATATATATATATATATATATATATATATATTATATATTTAGAGACACAATTTGAATTGCAATAAAATAGAAAAGAAATTAAGGAAATAGTGAAAAAATAACAACTATTCTGTTCGCAGAGATATCTTCATGATTAATACAGCTGAAAGAAATCGTCAAAATTTAAATGTGAAAGATAACAGATGTAAAAAAAGATGTAAACAAGATAAAGATGTAAAAGATAATAAAAAAATCAATCAGAACATAAAGACTGCATAGCCTACGATATTTCTGAAAACTATTGTAAAGAATCATATGTTTAGATTTTCTCATTGACGAAAAACATCTCAGACAATTGCTTTATAAAGAATGGGATTTGAATTAAATAATATCGTTATTGAAGTCTGCCTGTCCGTTTGGTTAGAATGAATGAAAATTCGCGGAATACGTGGGCATTCTTTGTTATAAAATAGAAAGAGAATCAAACACGCTTTGGCGGGCTAAATGTTCTCTTGCAATGCACAATAAACGACACGATGTATTGGATGAAAAAAAAAAATTTGTTTCGAAAACACAACAAAAAAAATCAGGAAGAAGAATGTGAAGATTATTTAAGCCTGTTTTATTCTTCTTCTATCTGTCCTGTACCATCAGAACAATGGTAATCATGACTCTCCACATTTTCTTTTCCTTTGTATCTCTTAATGAATTTTGTTTTTTTTTCTTATTTCACCTAAACCCTCTTTGTGCCATCTATTTACTCAAACTAGCTCGGTAGGTTATACGTTGTTTTTCGCTATTTCTCTTACATTCAATATGACGAGTGGGTATCGAATTTTCCAAACCTTTCAACTATCTCTTTCGGATATTAAGTATAAGGGTTCCTTTTGTTTCCGTTTTCTCTAAAACATTCCAGAATAATCGATAGCAACCTTCTGTGGAACCATATTTCTGTCGCTTCAAGTCTTTTCTTCATCTACGAGGAGATTGTCCAGGATTCATTGCTAATTCTTCTTCTTCTTGGCCTAGCTTCGCGAACGAAAATTTATGAAGTGGGCTGTCCACGTCGACAGCAGTCGCGTTGATAGCTGATTAGGCCGATGCGGGACGGGCAAGTCCGTCCGCAGCGTCTGCAATTGAAGGCCTGGTCTTGTATAGCTGCTGAGGCTTTCCGGTCCTTCCTCCCGCGGCGTTTCTCTTTCGGGTTGGCCCTTCGAGAGTCCTCAAAGGTGGAGACGGCCTGGTGGACTGTGCGGCGCTAGGATTGACGGTCAGCAGAAAGTGTCGACCACTGGCGATGGTCAATGTGGCAGGTACCGAGGGATCTTTAGGGAGTCCTTCTAACGCTTCTTTGGTGCCGCTCTCTCAGGGTGGCCAGTGGAGAGTGGGCAAAACAACGCTATCTTGGGCAGACGAGGGTCTCACATTCTGGAAACGTACCTTACCTTGCTCTGCCCAGCGTAGCTGTGACTTCAGCAACATGGCTTCAATGCTGGTGATTTCCGCTTGTTCGGGGACCTCAACGTTGGTGACGTCGTCACTCCAGTGAATATTGAGGATGGTACGGAGACAGCGCTGCTGGTAATTAGTAAAACTGATATTACATACCAATTTTAATTTGTTTCGTTTTGCTTAGAAAAAAATAACCAGCTCCACCTCTTAAAAAATAAATAAGTAAATAAAAAATGCACGAAACAATAATTCCTTAATAACAACAGATATTATTCTCATTTAGGATGTAGGTAATGATGGCTCTCCACAGCATCTTTTTATTTTTTTTAATGTTTGTGAATTGACACGATTTCAGAAAAACTCTGATGAGCTGCTTCCGCTAGTTCCCAGACTTCATGAATTTAAGCGCTCAACTAGGCTGGCATCTCGCTCTCCCCCTTTTACTGTCGAAACCGTTAAATATAGCCGTCTCTTCTACTCTAATAGCTTCATGTATCGCACTTCTCGCCTGTGGAAATCCTTCCCCATTTCTTGTTTCCCTGATAGCTATAATCTCCAACTATTCAAATGTTATGCCAATCGACGTTTCCAGATGCCTTGATCTATCCCCTAACCGTCTCTTCATCCTTTCCTCTATCACTCCTATTTGCTCTAGGTCCAACTCTCTGTAACCCCTTGCGTGCTAGGGGCTTCCCGCCTTGCTTGGGGTGAAATGCTTAAAAAAAGTGGATTTGTTTCCTTTTCAACGGTTTTGAATCAGGAGTTATTTTACTAGGCTGGCTGCCAACCCAAGCACAAGAACACAGGTTGCGATTTAAATTATTTGCTGGGTGAGAGAAAAGAACATTAATGCGAAGCGAATGTAGCAGACTGTCAGAATTTGAACTTGGCTCGCCGTTTCCAATTGCCGAGCTGATAACCGTCATGCTACTCGCAAATCCATCAAATTATATTAAATGTACTAAATGTTTAAAAATAACAAAAGAAAATTCATCGACTTCTCCATTACACTCACTGTCAGATTATATGAATTCACCGTATGACATTATCACTGCCAAAGTTTTTTTCTTAGCATCTCATAGATTAAAAGAGGATATGCAGTTCACAACAAAGTCGGAATTCTGCAGCGGTTCATCGCTCCTTTACCCCTGGGATCAAACTGGAGTAGATATCCATTCTTTTTCTTAAAGTTCTAAGTGAAGCCGATTCTCGTGGATTTGTCTTTCTCACTTTAAACCGGTTTTGTACCATATCTCGTCACCACGGTAAAAATACCAAGTGTAGTATCTGTTCCTAAATCTTTCTAAGCGTTGAAGAAAGTCTCCTCCCTGGAATTCCAACCTCGTGGCAGGACAAGTACAGAATAATTTGGAGGAGATTTATAGAAGGGGGAGAAGGAGAGAGCGGGGGGAGTAATAAAAAGAAATTGATAGAGTGACAGCGAGTGAATGTGGGTGAGAGATAATGAGAAGGAGATTACATCAGTGACTGAAATAAAAAAGGAGACTAAATAACGAGGAGAATATCAACGCTGAGAAAGAGATTGAATAATGAAGAGAGAGTTGTGGGGTGAGAGCGAGAGAGCCAATGAGAAAATAAGGGGAGTAAGAAATAAAAAATAATAATAATAATAATAATGATAATAATATTAATAATAATAAGGAAAGAAGGAGAAAGAAAGAGAAATGATGGAAAAGAGATCGCATGAACGAAAGAAGAGAAATGAAACAAATGATAGCAAGAGAGGGAGATAGATAGATAGATAGATAGATAGATAGATAGATAGAGAGAGAGAGAGAGAGAGAGAGAGAGAGGAAGATGAAAAAGAGGACGAATTAAACAGAAAGAGGATGAAAAGGGGAAGAGATCACTATTTGAATCACATTTACAGAATACACAACTCAAAATAAAAGCCGATTAAAAAAATGAGGAGGAAATGGAAAGAAAAAGAATTTGGTGCGTTGGTTTGTAGGGGTGACGGTGGTGGCGTTCTTTAACGACGGAGGAGGGAAAAAAATCCCGAAAGAGGGAAAACGAGGAACAATGTTGCTTTTATATTTATTGTTGGATGAGACAAGATTGTTGTAGAGGTCGGGTACACGGTGAGACAAGACACAGAAGAAAGGAGGCAAAAAGGAATCTATTGAAAGAAATCTAAACAGGAACAAACGAAGAGCAAAAAAAAAAAAGGAAAAAAAAGAAGGATAAGCAAAAATCTAAATAAAACAAGAAGAGCAGACGATCGGCCCGATAACGCGCATAATTAATATACAATGGTCAAAGTTCAATGGGTACAACTAAAGTGCAACTCAAGACGACATAAAAAATCTTCTCTATGCTTAGAATGGCCGGAAAGTAGCGTAGGAATAAAAAAAATAGGAATAAATATCATATACTACATTTGGTTAGATTAAAAATATTGTCATAACTTCGGTTATTCTCCCAAAAAGAAGATAAGTAATATGTTTAGATAACACGCAGTATTTACTTGTGCATAATACGAGAAATTTTGAATGAAAATTAAATGCAAAACAATGGTGTTGTATTATACGCAAGAAAACGCTTTTCAGAAATTTATACTCAGCTTTTCTTTTATCTGATGCAGCCAGATTGAGAATACACTTTTACTTACAAGATAAAGTTTATTTATATTTTGATTTTCTTGTATTCTTTAATTAATTCACCGGAAGCAAGGCAATGACGCCACTAAGACACAAATAACTACTGTGAGTGAAAGAGAGTGAAAAAAAAAGGCTTTAAAGAAACCGGATACCCAATCCTAAACCGGAAACAAGTGATAAACTTCTACTCCTATTCAAATGACCAGGGAGGTGTGTGAACCAGATGATAGGCAATAAATTTTCTTTTTTCATTCTTAAGGAGAGGCAATATAGTTTTATTTTCATAGTTTATTAATATATAAAAAATATAACAAAAAATATAATATAAAAAAAAAATTATAAATAAAATATAAAATAAAATAAAAAATACAATATAATATAAAATAAAAATATGATATAAAAAGATAACACCTTTAAATGTATTAACATGAAGCACCTTTCTACTAAACTTAAAAATAACATTTGGAACGGAAATTAGGAGAATAAGTAAGCTTCCGGTGAATTTCTTGAAAGATTAAACATTTTAGTGAAATATATATAAGACATTGACATTTTAATGGATGATATAGTACAACTTTTCAAAATAAGAATTACATAGGGAGGGTTGTAGTACGGAGTCGTATCATTTTCATTGATGTTTCACATAACATTGATCACTGTATTGATAACACCTGAGGAAGAAATATATTTATATGTACGTGCAAGTATATGTGCGTATATGTATTTTTATCATACTCATACATATACATGTATATGTATATATATATATATATATATATATATATATATATATATATATATATATATATTTATATATATATATGTATGTATCTTTATATCAGAATCATGTTAAGAAATTTGAAGATATAGTGAATACAAACTTCCGTGTGACTTGTTTCGACCTTTAGGACTTCGTCAGATCAAAGTGATGTATTTGCACTTCTAAAACAAGACTTATCTAATACAAAACATAATAATATTAAGCTACAACTTCGATGAATTTAATTTTTCATCTGCTATAACTGCTACAAGGAATATGTAAGATAAACCTCGAGGGAATTAAATAAAAGTTTATATGAACACAAAAGGGATATTGTACCAAAGAACATATTCAATTAGATGATCACTGTAATGAGTCTGACCATAATTTTTGATTTTGAAAATAGTACTTTAATTAAAAGAAATAGTACATTATTAAGAAGAAATGGTATAGAAAGTGTTTTAATCGCGAGTTCTTCGACAGTAAATATGCGTCCAAGGTCTTATAAAAAAAATAATTAAAGTTTAACATTTCATCGCCCTCTCCTCTTCGTGTGCATATGTCGTTACATCAAAGTAAATATCGATTTAGTAGAAATGATAACCTAAAGTACGAAACGCGTCACGCAAGAAAATTTTCAATTTTGTCATTGATTTTCTTCCGCCTAGAAGAACACGATTTTAACAGGAAAGCAAAATTCACTATTATTGAAAGAATAGAACTAAACACAGAAGATAAACTTAGGAAAATGCTAGAAGAATATGAAGACATGGATGTTGCACCTCAAAACACTTTGTCCGGACGGACTAAACAACAGACTAAACAGCACAGAGAGAATTAATTTATAATCCCATAGATCAACACCCACCCTTATTCCTCAACCACACTAGACAGACATGCTTGCAGAGGTTTTGAGGTCAACCACACAGACACAATAACACAAGTGTATACACATACACACATTAAAATAAATAAAAGATAACATATACATAACCCACACATCTCCTTCCCATCAATCAATAAATCTGTCAGAATGACTAAGGAGGTAAATCTGAGACTTAGAAACACTCTCAGTCCCTCTTTCAAAGAACTTCGAAGAGGTCATTTTAACCGATAAAAGGACTGACGAAAAATTTCAAAGTGGCCTTTTCACAGATACAACGACAGACCAAAAATTAACGACAAAAAACAAAAAAACAAAAACAAATGAAGACTAAAGGCAAAGTTCACTTTCTTCAGAAGCAGCCATTCACCACCTGTAGTTCACTGCTACTAACAAGCAAGAATTTTTTCTCTCCTGACGATGGCCATATGCTGGCTGAAACTAATCGAGGAATTTAATTGAAATAATAAAACAAAAATATTAATATACAGCCAAAGTATGTCTAAAAGTAATTCTTTTTAACAGTTTTGATTGTTTAACACACACACACATATATATAAAATATGTATATATATAATTATATATATATATATATATATATATATATATATATATATATATATATAAATATATATGTATATATGTATATATATATATATATATATATATATATATATATATATGTATGTATATATATATATATATATATATATATATATATATATATATATATATATATATATATATATATATATATATTAGATCCTGGGTTTCATGCTCTCTGCGATCGTTAGACGGTCGCAGAGAGCGTGAAAACCAAAGTCACACAGTCATATCAATCCAACTATATATATATATATATATATATATATATATATATATATATATATATATATACACCACAAAGCAAAGAGAAATTTAAGGGCACGGTTGGTACTTCGCACTCTTTCCATACCGGCTTTCATCTTAATCTTATTTATTATTTGTATATGTTTTCTTCGCCACCCAATATTTTCCACTTCTCCATCCTCTTCTTATTTCCATATTCTTTTCTTTTTCTTCTTCTTCTTTGTTAATTTCTCAAAATATTGTTTTGTCTATTTTTTCTTCAACTTTCTCCATTTTTCACTTGCTACTTTTTTCCCACTTTTTCCATCTTTATATTCCTCTTATCACATCTGTAGCTTTCCTTTTAATACGTCTGTAATTTTCATCTTTTCCATATCTGGAGTCTTCTTTTTACATCTCTTATCTTCGAAAAAAGAATCTATAGTCTTTTTGACATGCTATTCTTGCGCCATGTCTCTTCATTATGTTGGTGATCATGGCTCTCTAAAATTTCCCGTCCTTATTAAATTTTGTCTTTTTGTTATCTCCAATAATCCCTGTTCGGACATCCATTTTCAACTTCGTCAAGTACGTGACGCACTTTTTTCTTCTGTCGAAATTGCCTTCATTATGCACTGTGAGTGTCAAATTTTCTAAGTCCTCTATCCTCATTATGTACCCTAGAAATTTCAGCCTTCTCTTTTTTATGTTACTTTTTGTTTCCATTTGTTCTAAAACTTCGTAGTTGATCACATATTCATCCATAGCATTCTCAGTATCTTTCTGTAGAATTATATTGCCTGAAATCTTTTCATTATCTGTGAGGATATTGTCCAACATTCACTCTCATAAAAAAGGTTTATTTTTTTTTTACTTTTGTTCTTCTTTCTAACAAATCTTTCTTGCCTCTTAATATTTTGCTTAGCTTCTGGAAGTCATCTTTCGCTATCCAAATGAGTCTTCGGATTTTGGTATCGTTTTTTTTTTGTCGTCTGTTAAAGTTGCTACCGATTCTTCTTCTTTCGAGAAGTCTACATTCTTAAAGATTCTTCTGTATAGACGAATGCAATTTCAACTCTCTTTTCAGACAAATCAATTTTTCTTGATTCCGACCAATTTCCTCACCGCTTTATTTCCAGTTTGATTGTTGTTTTTTTCAAAAAAAAAAGTTACCTCACTTTTACTTATTTATTTATTTGCATGTTAACTTGTTTTCTTCGAGGAGTTTCATTGGCACAGAAGGCAAATGTCAAAGTTTTTCAGTCCAAATCAATATAACAAAAAAAAAAACAATTATCGATCTGGCTGACTATTAGCACAGCATATCAAAGCCCCATTTGCCAAATATTGTATTTGATTAAGTTTCAATGAATGATATATTCTTTCTGACGAACGCACCAAACAATGACTACATTTTGCAATGTGATGATACTTTGGCATCTTCTGATTGCTTAAAATGGTATTTGAAAGAAAGAAATTAAAAACCAATGGATATATAGATATATAAAAATTGTACAGTCCTATAAAATCTATTAACGTATTTACTGATCTTATATAATGTTAATGGCAGCCGTTTCTTTATAAGGAAACATTCGGTATTCATTGAGCAAGTAGTCTGTGCTACTGTCGGTTGAAATTTATAAAATCTTTCTCGTAAGAAAAATTTTAAGGAAACTAGTTTTATTATGTTCAGGAACTGTTATTGTTCTTTCCTTCCTAACCTTTTGTTTGAAGTAGTGTGGAACGTCAACATCTTGATTGTTATTATTTTCTCTTCGACGTATATGTGCAATTCAATTTAGCTGTTGTTGCTGAAGTTGGACGTCTTTGCGCGATGTAGTTTCTCTTATTTCTTACAGGTCTTTGTTTGCGATTCTGTAGCGCCAGTTCACGAGGTTCGAAAGGAGATAGTTCTCGCACATTCGCTCGAAACCGTTTATAACCATTGATCTAAGAAATAGGGTAATATACAACTGAAAATGTAGATATTTTTGAATTGGTTTGACATCATACATGGCATGATATGAAAGTCTTAATGTGACGAGACTATTGAAGAAATATTTTGTAGGTCAAATATTTTGGTTAAAGCTACACGTCTAGGGACACCCAGTGAAGAACGAACTCACTACAGTAGTAAACATTTGTAAGCCTATCATGCAAAACAATGCTCCACGATAGATATATGATATTAATAAATCGTAAATACAATACTCGCCAGCGGCGTGAAGTATGTAAACCACTGCTAGTGGCGGACTACTTAGACAGCATACTACCCCTACTTACAATGTCCAAAGTATTTATGGGGATTGGGATATACCCGTTAGTGTTCATATGTACGGTATATAACAAATATAAAGATATTTATGAAGCGTTGGAGCTATAGAGGGATATTGTGATGTGGTAGAGACTGCATGTCTTATAAATCAGTAAACAAAAGCTGGCTTGTATACGGGATCGAACACTGAACCCTGTTGACATATGTCAATGGGGTTGAGTTGCATAAATTGTACTGTGGCCATCTTTTTTTTTAAAACTAATATTCCTCCAAACCCCGCCAAAAAATGAATTTAAAAACTTTCATATGGGGGTCCAGTTTACTCTTTAAATTCATTGTAAATTGAACCCCTCCTGCGAAAATATAATGAAAATTACCTTATATCCCGTGATTTCTTAAAATGAAAAAAAATAAACAAAATGAAATTCCTAATCTAGAGGGTTCTTTTCATATATTACTATCGATTAAGCATTCTTGATTACGAATGAAAAAAAGTTACATGAAAATATTTTGTTAGATTCTGTAGGGAGATTAATTTATAATGAATTTCCATAGTGAAAAAAAGAGCACTCTGACGCAATTCACTCCGCCAGAAATTTGGAAGCGGCATGCTGTACTGCTTGGCATTCGCACCGGAAACTCCAATACGAATATTTCAGAGTGTTTGGGTATCCATCTGAGGACAATTCAGAGGATTAGGAAAGAGTTGGTTGGGTCTAATTGCGATTACAACGGTGCGAGCTCGGAAAACTCACACTGATCGTTCGAGTAAGGAAAAAACTTTCGAATGTTTTGGTGAGGGCTTCAGACTCAAGACAGAAGTCTACATCAAGATGAACTGAAGCAAAGTTTATGGCACTATTCACCAACAAGGAATTTATTGGTCTCACGCTTAACTGAGCCCCACACATAATAATCAAGGAGGCTGCAGTCTGGGGAGTTATGAGGTGAGATGTAAGTGGTGATGTGGTAGCAGAAATTGTCTGACAGCCCTGACTGGGTACCCCTGCTAGTGTGGCATGGTGCAAAGTCCTGTTGCCAGAAATAGGATCTTGGGTTCTTCAAGCAACCACTCTCTTGACCCAGGGCAGTACTACTTCCTCAAGGCACTTGATGGAGGCCTCCGTCTTGAGTCTGAAGCCCCGTGGGAAGATAAATGGAGGCATAATATCACCATCCCTAGTGATCACTCCAAACACCACGGATGCTGACTAGATATATCCAACTCTTTCCGAATCATCTGCACTGTTCTCAGATTGATACACGGACACTCTGACATGTTCGTATTGGAGCTTCCGGCGTGAATGCCAATCAGTACAGCATGCCGTTTCCAAATTTCTGGCGGAGTGAATATCTTCATGGTACTATTTTTCTGACAGACTGTGTCCAACTGACCCTACTATAATGTGCAGTCTACAAAATAAAAAAAACAAACAACGCGCATGCGCGAAATGAAAAATATAAAATAGCGACAATTTACTAATCTCTGCATACATATGTAAACACACACACACACACACACACACACACACACACACACACACATACACACACACATATATATGAGTATGTATCTCTGTGTGTGCGACCGTTGTTGATTTTTTTACATTTCGGCCATTTTCCTGGTTTGCTTTCATAATTTCTTTTTTTCATTTTCTATTGCTTCTATTGAAAAAAGGCTTCTCTGGATTTAGATTTAATTTTTAAAATGTAGGATTTAGGAACATTTGTTTACACCTAATATATTAGTACTAGATGGAAACAAATAGAACACACACACACACACACACACACACACACACACACACACACACACACACATATATATATATATATTTCTGTTATAATAGATAATAATTTTATTTTGCAAGCGTGGTTGTTCACTTCATTAATCGGGAAAGGCCGGCTATCTTTTTTGAATCTATTCCTCCTGACTAAGCCAAGAAACATCTTCAAAAGAAAAAAAAATGAATGTCATTGAAAGTCCAAATAACAGCTTTTTAAATAAGATCACGGAAAGCGGAGACAATTCTTTGTAAGACGTTAGTGCAAGTGTAGATCCACGTATATAGTTTGCAGTTTACTTGCGACGTTACTTCATCAAGCCATACATAAAGCAAAAGAAAGCAAAATAACAGCGCGCCTTTTTCTTGACACGCGTTATTTTCCCTCTTCTTCAGCCTGCTCTTTCCTTCGACAGCCTTCCTTTAGTTCCATTACCCCGTGCCCAAACCCTTTTCTTTATATCGTAGACCCTGAACAACCAACGTCTCCCCAAGAATCCTTACAGACCCTACAAAAACTCCAACATAGTCACGTTATTTATTTATTTCGGTAAAAGGAGACCTCCTCCCAGCCAGTTTTGTTTGTGTATTCTTATACGTTTTTGTTTCTTACCTGGTAGATGTGTATTCAGACCCTGAGTTCATTGACTTTTTAATGTATTATTTTTCTTGTTCTTTTCTCGTTCTCTCACCCCTACGTATATTCTTTTACTACGGTCTCAAACAGACCAAGAAAAACCAAGCCTTTCTTCTGTCTTACATTCGGCCGGGACCCCGGTCGCCGGAATATACCGCATAATAAACACAGTGTACTCCGTTGCTAAATGTATTTTTCTGAGTCTTGAAAGGAATAATTTTTTCATTAGACTCTATTCTTGGCGTATACAATCGGGACAAGCCCTGCAGAATCAGAACGTGAACGGGTCTTCACATGATTTTTTTTTTGAAAAGTGCCCCGCTGTGCCATTCACTGCGGACCCATGGCATGTTCACAACTTCCGCCGTGTCGCCACATCCAGTGGCGACCTCCCGTTCCTTCGCGTGCCATACACAGTCGCGGTATGCGAGGCTCGGTCCGTTTGGCTTCCATGAAACGCACTGAAATGTTACTAAAGAGCTTCCCTGGTGTGGACGGGCTTTCTTTCCTTTTCATGCCTTTGTTTTCTTCTTTCTCCGCCATCTTCCTCCTATTTCGCCTTTTTTCGTCCTTTTTTTCGCTTCGTCATCATTTTTCATGCTTTCATTTCATCCAGCGATGTTTTTCTTCTTTTCTTTTGCTGAATTTAATTCTCTTCCTGAGGGTGGTCTTTCTGATCATTAGAATTTCCCCTCTGCTTCGTGCTTTGCCTTTTTTTTTATTCGTTTTTCTTATTTTTCTCTGTCCTTTCCTTTCTCCTTTTTTTATTTTTTATTTGTCAATCCTCTGTTTTCCCTTTATTTTTTTAATTAATTTTCTTTTTTCGTTTCCTTTCATTTTTTGTTTTCTTTTTTAATCATTTTTTCCGTTTTCATTTCTTTCTTTTTTTTTTTTTTCTTTTTTTGAAAATGCCTGCGTTTTGTTTTTCTTTTTCACTGACCGGAGTGTTCTTAACCTACTTTTCTTCCCTCAAGATTTCCTTCTTGACACCTTTTACCTTTTAGTTTTTTATCCCAATATTTTTCTTTCTACTTCTCTATTTTCCTTCTTTTCTTCTTCACATTTCATATTGTCTAAAGTTTTCTTCTTTGCTTACCTTTTTCTTGATGCTTTATTTTCTTCTTTCTATCTTTTTTCTTGTTAATATTTTCTACGGCCGTTATCATCTTTTCTTTTATTTTCATTCACCATTCATTCTTTTTTCCTGTTACTTATTTTCAGCTTATTATTATTATTATTATAACTTTAGCTAATTATTATACATGATCTGTTAGAAATTAATGAAGCTGGTAAGAACGTGTTACGCCAATTCATGAAATAGGAGGCAATTTTCCGATAAATCAGTATTCGCAATTACGGACTTGAAAGAGTTCGAACAACCGAAACTTACAAAAAGCAGGAAGACAATCCTGTATAACTATTTACAAACATAGGTTAGACTGACACAGGGTAAGATTTTTGAGGCATAAGTCCGTTTTAAAAACATTAATATTCATGAGTTTGTTTGTGAGACGAGTTTGCTGCCAATAGAGATTCACATTTTTTGTTTTTTTATATTCTATTTTACCCTCCCCATTGCTGGTTATCAATTGACCACCGTTTTATTGGAATTGTAGTTGCATCTTTCTTGAAATATCTTGGTTTTGGCCTTGTACTTGTTCTTCTTGTTTTTCTTCACCTTGTTCTTCTTGGTCTTGTTCTTCTTGTCATTGTACTGTTTTTTTTTCTTCTCCTTGTTCTTGTTTTTAGTTCTCCTTGTTCTTCTTGTTTTCTTTTCTTCTTGTCCTTGTACTATTTTTTTGTCCGTGTTCTTGTATTTACTTGTCCTTGTACTTGTTCTTCATGACCTTGTTCTTTTTGTTTTTTACTTATCCTTGTTCTTCTTTATCTTGTTCTCCTTGTTCTTGTTTTTACTTGTCCTTGTACTTGTTCTTCGTGACCTTGTTCTTCTTGGGTTTTTTCTTCTTGTCCTTGTACTGTTTTTTCTTGTCCTTGTTCTTGTTTTTACTTGTCCTTGTTCTTGTTTTATTTGACCTTGTTCTTCTTGGTCTTGATTTTGTTTTTCTTGTCTTTGTACATGTATATTTTCGACTTGGTTACGATTTTCTTGTTCTTGTTCTTGACCCTGTTCTTGTTTTTACTTGCTCGTGTTTTCTTGGTCATGTTTTTGTCTTTCTTGTCCTTGGTGTTGTTTTTCTTGTTCTTGTTCTTTTAATTGTCCTTCGTGATTTTCTCTTTTTGTTTTTCTTCTTCTTCATGTCTTTGGTCTTCTTCTTTTCCTTCTTGTTCTTGTTTTTCTTGTCCTTGTCCTTCTAAATTTGATTAATTATTTTATCATCATTTCTCTTGAAGTGTTTGGCTTTTAATTTTTCCTCTCGTTCAAATAGTTGTTTATTTTCAAATTGATTTTCTTTGTTTCGTTCAGCTTTTACTCACTTAAATTTTCTCATTTCATTCCCTTTATCTTCGCTTTCGATCGCTCTAATCTTTTCCTCTCTTTCAACATGTCTTTTTATTTTCTTCTCTTCCATTTCTCATTTATTTTCCTTTTTGAGTTCTTTCAATTGTTTTCATTTCTTTGTCTTTCTTTTCATTTTGTCTCGTATAACTTTCTTTTACTTCAATTTCTATTTAGCGTATAAATGTTTCTTTCTCTTCTCAATATTTCTCAATAATTTTTCATTTATATATCTTTTTTATTTCATCCGATTTCTTTTTCTTCTCTTTCATCTAGTAGAAGGGCATTTGTTGTGTTTTTTAAAAAAAATTCTTTTATTTTCTAATTGGCTCAGTTTTTTTTTTCCATTTCATTCAATTCGTTTCATTCCCCTTTCTTTTTCGCATGTTTAAATTTAACTAAATCCGTTTTCTTTTCTTCAAATTCTTCTTGTGTATTTTTGTTCTCTTTTAATTTGTTTCTTTCTCGTTTTTCTTATTATTTGTTATTTTTTCTCACTTTCAATACGTATAATTCCTTTTTTGTTCTTTTCTTCTATTTATCTCATTTCTTCCTAGTTTTCCTTTCATTCAAGCTGTCTCATTTATTTTTATTCTGTTTCAATTGGTCTGATTTATTTCTATTTTTCAATTTATCTTGTGTCCTTTTTATTTCTATTTCAAATTAACTCATTTATTTTTCTTTTATTTTATATCGTCCCATTATTTTAAAAAAAAATTCTATTTCAATCCATGGTTTTCGTTTCCTTTTCTTATTTTTCGCTTCATATGTTCGTTTATTTTTATCGTTTGTTTTAGTTGCAACCTAGAAACTGTTACTGAATGAGGAATAACCCAAACCGAGTTTGGAAATGATATGGTAATCTTTATAACATCAACAAAATACAATACTCGCCAGCGGCGTCAAGTAGGTAAACCACTGCTAGTGGTGGACTACTTAAACAGCTTATTACTCTTCACTTACAATAGTGTCCAACGTATTTATGAGGATTGGGACATAGGCATTAGTATTCATAGGTACCGTATATAATACAAAATAATAAACAAAATTAAAAGACGAAAATGAAAAGTTGAAATTGGAAAGATTAGAAGATATAAAGAAAGGAAAAAAACTTGAACACACGCTCAATTCATCAATCATAAGATATAAACAACAGTCGATTATATTGATAACAAGAAACAAGAAACTACGTCTTATCAACACTTTGCAAGTTATTTAAAGCCAGAACATATCTTTTTAGATTGTAAGAATCTTTTTTGGGGTGGGGGTGATGGTGGGAGAGACGATAATGATTTAATGATACAAGTATTACTAATTAAATAACAATAAAAAAGGGAAATAACTCAAAGTCAACACTAGAAGTGTTCAGAGAGACTAGAAATATGGCGGCAAATAATAAGAGAGTTAAAACTGAAAATGCAGAATTAAACAAAATGTTGCAATCTAGAAAAGGTTACTGAATGAGGAATAACCAAAGACGGAGGTTGGAAATGAAATGGTAATCTTTATAACATCAACAAAATAAAATACTCGCCAGCGGCGTGAAGTAGGTAAACCACTGCTGGTGGTGGACTCAGACAGCATATTACCCTCCACTTATAATAGTGTCCGACGTATTAATGAGGATTGGGACGTACCCTTTAGTGTTCATGGGTACGGTATATAACTCATTTATCAATTTCTCTTATTCTTTCACTATGTTTCCTTTTCCTTTACTTTCTCTTTCAATTCGTCTCATTTTTGATTTTTTCCTCCTCATAGTCTTCATTTCTTTTTGCATGTTTTTTTTCTTTCATTTCGATTATTTTTCTTTTTCGCTTTCTTCTCCTTCACTTATTTTCATTTATTTTGTATCTGATTTAGTTTTTCTTTCATCTTCTTACACTTTTGTCTTCTATTTCACCCTGGCTCTTTCAGTTTTCCACACTTTCATTTCTTTTCAATTTATTTTTCTTTCTTTATTTTAACATGTTTATTCTTCTTTTCAATCGTCTCATTACTTTGTACTTCTCTTTTATGCTTCTTCTTTCTCTTTCATTTCGATCATTTCTCATTTTTTTTTTCACTTTCAGTTTCCTTCATTTCATTGTATTTCCTTTAAATTTATTCATCTTTTTCTCTTTTGATTTGTATTTTCTCTTTTTATTCTCCTTCAATTTGTACTATTTTTTCTTTCAATTTGTCTCATTGCTTTTTCTTCGCATCTTCGAAAATGACACAATAATACCAATTGGAGATTTTTTTTTAATCATTTCACCGCAAACAAGGCAATAAAACCACTAAGACACAATGGGGTTACTGAGTGTAAAGTAATAAAAAAAAAGAAAACACATTAAGAATTGGTTGTTTGGTTGATTTTGTTTAGCCGCCTATCAACCTCTATGGGCTATTTGATACCAAAATTTAAATATTTTGAACGCAATTGTATGTCTTCCAATAGATATTTTGTATATAATTTTATACATTCAGGGTAAACTTATCTTTTTTAGTTATGGTTTGTACATGATCTGCTGTCGGTGTTTTGGTATATTCATATTTAAGGCAGGTGTTATTTGTTTTGTTTTACGGTATATCAAACTCAGTGGGTTATTTAAGGCCGACAAGAATTTCATTCTTGGCAATATATTTTTCAAAAATGTAGTGCTGATATTATTTTTCTTTACCAAAAATGTATTACTGGTATATTTTTATTTTCTATAAGTGTACTTCTGATAATAATGTATTGCTGGTAATAATTTTTCCTAAAAAAATGTATTTCTGGTATTAAAATCTACTTTTACACTTACGTAGTGTTTTTTTTTTTTACCACAGTTTCGGGCTTAACTATTTCCCCATATAATGGACCCTAACAAGTGCTACCACCCAAGGTCAAGGTTGACTTTGGAACACCAGCAATTAAGAGGTAGTTCCACGCTCCTCCTAACCTTCAGATCAGAGGGCTTGCTGCTGGGTGCAGTTCAACGTCATACCTAGGACGCTGGACCCAAGGTCAAGGTTGACTTTGGAACACCAGCAATTAAGAGGTAGTTCCACGCTCCTCAAAACCTTCAGATCAGAGGGGGCTTGCTGCCGAGTGCAGTTCATCGTCATACCTAGGACACTACCACCCAAGGTCAAGGTTGACTTTGGAACACCAGCAATTAATAGGTAGTTCCACGCTCCTCCTAACCTTCAGATCAGAGGGCTTGCTACTGGGTGCAGTTCAACGTCATATCTAGGACACTACCACCTCAGGTCAAGGTTGACTTTGGAACACCAGCAATTAAGAGGTAGTTCCACGCTCCTCCTAACCTTCAGATCAGAGGGCTTGCGGCTGGGTGCAGTTCAACGTCATACCTAGGACACTACCACCTCAGGTCAAGGTTGACTTTGGAACACCAGCAATTAATAGGTAGTTCCACGCTCCTCCTAACCTTCAGATCAGAGTGCTTGCTGCTGGGTGCAGTTCAACGTCATACCTAGGACACTACCACCTCAGGTCAAGGTTGACCTGGGAACACGAACAATTAAGAGGTAGTTCTACTCTCCTCATAACCTTCAGATCAGAGGGCTTGCTGCTGGGTGCAGTTCAGTGTCATACCTAGGACACTACCACCTCAGGTCAAGGTTGACCTGGGAACACGAACAATTAAGAGGTAGTTCCACGTTCCTCATAACCTTCAGATCAGAGGGCTTGCTGCTGGGTGCAGTTCAGTGTCATACCTAGGACACTACCACCTCAGGTCAAGGTTGACCAAGGAACACGAACAATTAAGAGGTTGTTCCACGCTCCTCCTAAACTTCAGATCAGAGGGCTAGCTGCTGGGTGCAGTTCAACGTCATACCTAGGACACTACCACCTCAGGTCAAGGTTGACCTGGGAACACGAACAATTAAGAGGTAGTTCCACGTTCCTCATAACCTTCAGATCAGAGGGCTTCCTGCTGGGTGCAGTTCAACGTCATACCTAGGACACTACCACCTCAGATCAAGGTTGACCTGGGGACACGAACAATTTAGAGGTAGTTCCATGCTCCTCATAACCTTCAGATCAGAGGGCTTGCTGCTGGGTGCAGTTCAACGTCATACCTAGGACACTACCACCTCAGGTCAAGGTTGACCTGGGAACACAACAATTAAGAGGTAGTTCCACGTTCCTCATAACCTTCAGATCAGAGGGCTTCCTGCTGGGTGCAGTTCAACGTCATACCTAGGACACTACCACCTCAGATCAAGGTTGACCTGGGGACACGAACAATTAAGAGGTAGTTCCACGCTCCTCATAACCTTCAGATCAGAGGGCTTGCTGCTGGGTGCAGTTCAACGTCATACCTAGGACACTACCACCTCAGGTCAAGGTTGACCAAGGAACACGAACAATTAAGAGGTTGTTCCACGCTCCTCCTAAACTTCAGATCAGAGGGCTTCCTGCTGGGTGCAGTTCAACGTCATACCTAGGACACTACCACCTCAGGTCAAGGTTGACCTGGGAACACGAACAATTAAGAGGTAGTTCCACGCTCCTCATAACCTTCAGATCAGAGGGCTTGCTGCCGGGTGCAGTTCATTGTCATAATGGATAGCGGAACGGGTGTCGGGAAACTTCGCAAATCTAAAAAAAAAAAAAAAGAAAGCGCTCAGATCCACAAGGGATGGTAGGTTGTGGAGAACCATGATGGTCTATGATCTAAAGGGACGTGCAGCAGAGAAGTAGAAGATAGCTATAGAAATTCAGAAAAAGAAGCCCGAAGTATGAATCGGCCAAAATTCTGTATGTTAAACAAAGGCAATTCCAGGAGTCTGAAGTTTCACGATGTCAGATAAAAACACAAAGAGTGGTCAGTCAAAATGTTTTGAAAAGTACATTCATCGGAAAATTCATAGAAACCGCGAGAATACTTCCTTTAAGTATTTCCAACCAAAATGAAACAAAGAAATTTTATTGGCCAGAACGTGATAAATTTAATGGTGAGGAAAGCTTCATGAGAAAAAAAGACAAAACATCTGGAATAAGACAAACTTTAAATGAAAAAAACTAAAGAATTTTTATTAAATTAAAAAAAAAGAACGTCACAAAAAGTAAAAGGTGTTTACCGTAACCGGGAGTATTGAGTCAATGTGAACAACCCTTTTCTCAGCTGCATAATATGTGCTTCCCCAGGATTACATACAGTATTGAATTCAGTTTTCCTTCTGCAAAGCTTTAGAATGCAGTTCTGTCCTACTATTAACCCATAGCTGGGGAGAGAAGAGTTGGATTCATAACTTTTCCAATACTATTAGTACTTAACTGAATTTATAAAACTCGACTGGAATTCGAACTCAGCTCTCTGATTTTTCCATAAAAAAAAAGAAAGAAGAAGAACAAAAAGAAAGGCAAAAAAAGAAACACGTGCAATGCCTCCCTGTGATGAAAACAGTTATAAACACATTGCTTTTGTTACAGAATAAGAAAGAATTAATTATAAAAAGATTTTTTCTCGGGAACAAGAAAACATTAAAATGGAAATTAAAACGTTTCAAAAAAAAAAAAAAAAAAAAAAAAAAAAGGGATGGGAAAAAATTAATCGACATAAAATTTGAATGAATTACATTACTGTAGAAATGGTTGAAATTCTCTGATTTGTATCTTTATCGTTAACATCCCAGCATGCGCAGTTGGTGGGCGTTAAAAAAAACCGAAATGGTAAAACGGTGGGGAGATTGGCTAAGACGAAAAACATGAAGAAATAAATAGGTATATAAATCAACGCCTGCTTTTCGAGTATTTATGAAAAATGCATGGGGTGCTGTCAAAGACATTACAGGATTATGAGGAGGTGGAAAAAAAAAAACAATTAAATATATTATTTATTTGTTTTGCAAACTTTGAACACTTTTTTTTTATAATTTCTTACGGTTTTCTCTTCATTAACAGACCGTCACTTTTTTATTTTTTACAATGTAGCTTAGGTTTTGCTTGAAAAACGTGTGTATGGTTCTTCTATCTGCTTATATTCCGAAATGTATATGAATAGATCTCTGAGGTGTATAAGAAAGGGGGAAAGACAAAGAAGAATGCCAAGAAGTGAGAAAGAGAGGTTGGAAAGAAAGACTAAAATGAAAAAGACAAAGAGAGAAAGAAAAGGAAGACGAAACTAAGGAAGAAAGGAAGGAAGGAAGAAAAGAAGGAAGGAAGGGAAGAAGGAAGGAAGGGAGGAAGAGAGGAAGGGAGGAAGGAAGGAAGGAAGGAAGGTAAGAAGGAAGGAAGAAAGCAAGGAAGGAAGGAAGGAAGGAAGGAAGGGTGGAAGGAAGGAAGGAAGAAAGGAAGGAATGAAGAAAGGAAGAAAGAAAGGAAGGAAGGAAGGAAGGAAGGTAAGAAGGAAGGAAGAAAGCAAGGTAGGAAGGAAGGAAGTAAGGGTGGAAGGAAGGAAGAAAGGAAGGAAGGAATGAAAAAAGGAAGAAAGAAAGGAAGAAGGAAGGAAGGAAGGAAGGAAGGAAGGGAGGAAGGAAGAAAGCAAGGTAGGAAGGAAGGAAGGGTGGAAGGAAGGAAGAAAGAAAGGAAGGAAAGAAGGAAGGAAGGAAGGAAGGAAATTTAACATAAAAGCAAAAGAATATAGGTTAAGTAAAAAAGAAAGAGATCGATCGACCGGAAAAGGAAGAAGAAGGAAACATAGGGAGAAGAACAAAAGTAAGACTTAAAGAAAGAAAGAATGTAAGATAAAGAAATGGGAGTAAAGAAAATCTGAACAAAAAAAACAGAAAGGAATAATAACCACGGCGGGAAAAAAAAAAATGTGTGAAAGTTAACAAAGAAACAAAGAAAAGTTTAAAAGGAAAAAAGAGAGAGAGAGAGAGAGAGAGAGAGAGAGAGAGAGAGAGAGAGAATGAAATAAAAAGAAAAAAACTAAAGAGAAGAAAAACTGAAAGAAAGAAAGAAATAAAGGAATAAATAAAGAAATATAGAAAGAAAGAAAGAAAGAAAGAAAGAAAGAAAGAAAGAAAGAAAGAAAGAAAGAAAGAAAGAAGGAAAAAAAAGAAAGAAAGAAAGAAAGAAAGAAAGTTCACCCGTAGGCTGACAAAAAGAATAAATACTGGACAGAAATTTGAGATAAAAAGCAAATAATAAAACAAAGAAGAGTTAAAAACCAAATTGGAAATAGAACCTTATTCAGGTGTTTAGGAAGATATGTTTAGGAAGATATGTTTAGGAAGATATGTAGTATTGAGGTTAGAGTTTGTTTTTTTGTTTTGTTTTTACTGTAAGGTTCACGCTTTACAAGGCACAGGAACCACTTCATATAAAGGGTTATCTTCTACCTTAATACTAGGCCCAAATCCTGCAATTAAAATTGAATTAGCTGAAAATCTAAGAAAGGATTAAGGCTGTACAGGCCACATCGCTGCTGTGGATATCGAGTAAGGTGCTGGATAGTTTAGGAAAATTTTTCCCACTCAATCTTTAGAGATGACCACGTTGCGTTGTATCTTACCTTGTAATGAAATGTTAATAATAATAATAATAATAATAATAATAATAATAATAATAATTAGCAACGCATCAGTGGCTAAAGAGTTCTGGGCTTAAGAATAACAGAGCTGATTGGGAATTATCACAAGTCCCAGTGAATGATTGCAGTCTCAAACACTGGATTATCTGTTGGGATTCAAATTCACCCCAGGCCTCAAGGGGAAATCATATATACGATTCACTGCTAAAGATTTTGGATAATGTTCTGTTACTTATACCAAAACGTACCTGATTTCACCTGCCATGCTCTACAATAGTCAGGTTAGGTTAGTATTGCTATCATATTTGGTCTAAACACCAAATCCTCTTGACAGAGTACACGGCCTTGTAGAGGATGAAACATGTTTCACCCTACAACCCCTTTCGCATAGAGGAAACATTACAAGCCCCTCGTTAATCTATCGCTATTTCCATAGGAAAGGCGCTGACCAGCTAAATTTTTTATGCTTTCAGGTCAGACCATTAGAGCTAAGACCAACTATGTACACAGGATCAAGTCCTCCCCATTCCTTTCGTATTCTGTTGGTTAGAAGGATGTTCTGTTATGATAGTTTCATATAAGAGCCCCTGTTTGGGGGAATACTCTGTTGCGTGGATGTTTCACTACAATCTTACTTTTTCTTTTCAAGTTCCGAATCAATATTTTTATTTTAGACCACACAGATTTATCCTAGTTTTTCTTTAGTATTTCTAAGCTCCATACAAAATTATCTCTCGGGATCTCCATCAGCAGTATTTTCCTTAACCTCTTAAACTGAAATCTCGTCCTTTGTAAACGCCGACTTTTGTTTTGAGAAGGACCAAAGGTCGCCGAAGAGGAACCCTGGAGTGTAGGTCGATGATGGAACTGTTACAAATGTTTTTTTTGTTTTGAAAAAAAAAAAAAAAAAAGATCACAACAAAATAATTTGCAGGAGACGTGAATCAAGTGAAGCTAGGATATTTCAAAATAGATGGATACTTACCAGACAGCTCATAGAATCCGGTTTTCCTTCAAATTATCACCCTTTCAGCCTCTGAGTTCTTTTGATTGCAAGTGTTCAAAATTCTCAGACTTTCTGTTCGTTAAACGTCAACCAGGACAGCGTTCACTTTCAAAAGATTTCCATCCAATTTTAAACTGTCGTTACCAAAACGACTTTTTTTTTAGCTTTTTTTTTAAGTTTGATAATTTAATTCTCAGAATAAGCACAACGTATCAGTGAGGTTATTCGTGCATCCAGACATGTGCCAACAACGGTTTTCTTAAAACGAAGACAAGTCGAGTTATATTTTGGCGATTAGTTGAGAAAGTTGTACGTGTTCTTATACTGATGGCGGGAAACGAGTGCAGAGAATCTGTAGCAGCAAATTTACATAAATTTCCGTGTGAAGATTGTTAAAAGTTAGCTAGGGAAATGTTAGCGCTGTCAAAATGCGTCGAAGAAATGCAGAAGATTTAAAAATGATACGTTAAGAGTTAACATGGTGTGGGATATTTAATATCAAAAGTGATAAAAAAAATATAAACGATAATTAAGGAAACAAAATCTGCTTAACTGTTTATCCAAAAGATATATTTTAAAATAAGAGAAAATAATCTAGTACTTTAATTTGCTCACTGATAAGATTTATTTGGAGTAACGTCCATCGCACACAATGGTCGTAGGAAAACTAATCGACGGTAGAGACAGTATTGTCTGGTCGTGATAGAAATCTGATGCAATCATGGATGATGCAATAGGTTTCAAGGCCAATCAAATTTCATCATACCCACCGAAAATAGATTCGTATTACTGCACACCACTGCAAATGACTTAATGTAAGGAAAACAGAAATCGATTACACCGTGTCACTCCAATTGATCTAAAACTGACCGTGTGTTGAGAGAAAGGAAACTAAAGCGGTTGTTTGAACTAATTTGCACAAGGGTGTAATTTTTGCCCGCTTCGGGTGTTGTCTTGTATCTCGCTTGATTCCATTCTTTCAGAATTTGGTATTTTAGAAGTTTTCAAGGTTTTCTTGATTTTTATAATTTTATATTTTTATTTTAATTTTATAATTTTGCATATTTTTCATTTCTTAAGCTTTTTAAATATTTTGCGTTTCGTTTCGTTTCTTTTTTATTAATTCCTTCTCTAACCCAACACTTTCCTGGTTATTTAAAGCCAGAAACTATTTTTTTAGATTGTAAGAATTTTTTGTGATAATAATGTGTATGAGATAAGTCCTACTAATTAACCCATAACTGGAGGAGAACATTTGGATTCATACCTTTCCCAAGGGAATTTGCTCTCCAAATTAACAATTCTAATCCCTTATCCATTACACCATCCGCACATCCAACGTTACAACACCCGGTATTCTCAAGCAATCATCCGCCTAGATAATGACCAGATTAAACGCTTCTTAACTTCTGTGATATTACGGGAACTAGTGTTTCAACGTGATTGTAACCGTAAACCTTGTTCGGTTCGAATAACAATGAACATAGCATGTGTTATCATGTCAAGGATATCGCTCGTTATTTATATACTAGTGAAACCAGGTTGTTAGTGGTTATTTGACGACGGGAAAGCTTATTGTTATGGACAAATAAACAAACAGAAGAAATAACTCTTCAAATATGAGCTTACAACACCGGTTATTGCCGAGCAGTCATCCATCTAGGTACTGATCAGGCTCGACGTTGCTTAAATTCATTGTTTCAACCTAATTTGACCGTAAGCCTTGTTCAGTTCGAATAGCAATGAACATACTTTGATCATTAATTATTTTTTAGTGAAACCAGCTAGTGATTATCCGACGGTGTGCAAGCTTATTGTTATAGACTGCTAAACTAACAGAAGAAATGTCTCCTTTCATATGATTTTGTTATGAAGGGTATACAAATTATTTATAAAGTAATGTGATTTCTGATTGCAATAATATAGGAGAAATGGGTTCAAGTTAGACGTGCCCAGTGCAAAAGAAACAGTCCTTTTTTTTAAAAGTCGATCGCTTAACGGGACGGTGAGAGAACTGCGCAGCTCATCAAAAATTTGCTTTTTCTTTCCTCTTTCTCCTGCCATCTCCGTATGTGTGACAATCGCAGGGTTTGCTTTTTGTTTCAGTAAAACAAAGAAGAAACAAAAATGCTAGCTGCCAAGGGAAACGGTTTTGTCTGCGACTTTTCTTTTTCCGTTGACAATCCGTGACACCACTTAATGTGTGCAGCCGGCAAAAGTGGGTAGAATGGTGGTTACTGCTGCGAGCTGACATGCGCTTGCACAGGAGAGAATGAGGTTCTGTCATCGAGCATATTGCAAAGATTTCTCTGCAATCACGATTCCTTTCTGATCTGTCTTTTTAAGTTCAAGTTTTTGTTCTTTTCTTTTTAGTTTTGTTTTTGGTTGTCATGAATAAAATGGAATGTTATATAACAATGTTAAACCGCTTGTTTTTTGGTGAGCAGGGGAACTGATGTTTGCTTTTACCGTTATTTTATTCCAGCGAAATTATTGCTTTTGCCTTCGCGATGTTTGACATTCGCAGGTCAGACATTATTATTCTGCGAAGTACTCGGGCTAACCTTCTTTCTAAATCTAAAACTATTTTCTGTCATTAAATAACTCGCAAAGGGTTGATAAGCCGTAAAAACGAGTCAATCAATAAAAACTCATTATCCTGTGTAGTTCTTAGCAATAACTTTCACTCTCTATTCTGACATCCATTTACATGTTATTCACTGTTTCCCTGTGTCTGTTTTGTCTTCAGTATGCCCTGTGAGTTTCAAATTTTCCAAGCCTTCTTCCTTTTATTAGACATTTAAACGATCTCTTTCTAATTCTATGAGCATACTTTGGATTTCCATTTTCTTTAAAATTCCTCGTTACTCACATGATTCATACATGATATTTACACCATCCTCTATTGAACCACATGTCTGTTGCTTTAAATCTCCTCTTCATCTGTTAGAAAAGTGTCCAGAATTCATTTCAGTATCGCAAGATTGATATTGCATAGGATCCGAGTACTATTTTCTTGGTTTTTAATTAACAAATACACCTTTCTTAATATTTTGCTTAGCTTCTAGAAGTCATCATTTTCGACTAAAATGAGCTTTCCGATATAAGTGTCACATTTTCCTTCTGTTAAAACACTTCCCAGATATTTGAACTTCTGCACTTGTTTTATTTTGACATTTCTAATTCTTAGCTCGCACCTTAGACTGCTCCTCTTAGTGACAAAAATAAATATTGTTCTCGTATGTTTAATTCTTTGTTCTTTTCAAATTTTCGTTGCAAATCTCAAACGTAATTTCAGAACTCACATTTCAAGCAGAAGCTAATAATAAATTGTCTAGTTTTCTTGTTCTTTTAATTATTTCAAACCCAATCAAGGCTGGAATGACAGTAGTACGCAGAGGGTTTACAGAAAGTAAAAATGTAAGGAAAGACTAAGTATAGACAGGATTGAGAAAAAAGATAAAAGATGAACGGGATTCAAGAAGATAGAAGATGGCGATTAACGTTGCATTTAAATTTTTGAAGATTATATTTATTGGGGAAACAAGTAAACGGAAGAGAGTTCCACAGGTGAGAAAGAAACTGCTGGAGTAGAAGTGGCGGTTACATTTAACTATTTCAACGATGAAAGGGCGGGATCTAGTGGCCAATCTATTAGTACGCTTAAATTCATGTAGTAAGGGCACCCGGGATAAATTATTTATAGAATAGACAGAGGAAAGCCACGTCACGTCTGTGAGAATGTAACTGAAGTCGAGATGTCAAGTCAGCATCAATTACATTGCCGATCCTTCTTTGGATTTTGTCAAGAATCGTCAGATGAATAGCAGGAGCACCAGATATGGCAACAGAATACAATGCACGAAATCCTAACCAATAGACCACTTGAAACAAAGAAAAGAACACGGAGCTGTTACGTGACATCTGCCCTTCTTTACGCCAGCGAATGTTGAACGATTTCCTCAAAGTTGAGACTCGAGACGACGGAGATGTGGTTCTACAGAAGGATGCTAACGATATCCTAGACCGAGTATGTGAGCAACGATGAGGTCTTAGAGAGGATGCAAACAAGAAGGAGGTTTATATTTAACATCAGGAAGAGGCAGCTGAAGTTCCTGGGACACATAATGAGGAAGGAGGGCCTGGAGAATCTGATATTCACGGGTCGAATAGAGGGGAAAAAGAGACAAGGGAAAGCAACGCGTAGCATACCTGGCGAGCTTGAGCAGGTGGATGACAGAACGTGGTCTGGGGGAGAATAAAACAGAGGGACGGGACTTGTTGAGAGCCGCAAGGGAAAGAGGGGGGGTGGAGAGCCATGGTCGCCTACGTCCTGAAAGAACAAGGCACATAAAAAGAAATATTCAATGCCCAGATGAATGGTAGATTTGTAAATGTGCAAGATGGACTCTGACGAGAAAAACTCACTGGAACGACACAGTGGCCCAAATTTCTTTGCAGTTGACGCTGCTATTGATTCGATGAAGTCGTCCCACTTTAAGCTAGTTGAAAAATTAAGGCCAAATTTCTGTATCGCCATGTTTCTGGTCAATGTTTTATTTTGAAGAATATTCTCTTGGTTCTCTTTTTATTTCCGATGTTTATTTTTAATTTTTCTTTTAATTTTTCGTAAATAGCTATGTAGAGTTGTCCATGTGCAAACGCTAGTTTGGTAAATAGACACCAACATGAGAAAATCACTGGCCTTGCGAATCATTAATAGAATTACACAGTACGTAACACGAAAGATGTAAATAAATACACAAGGGTAATTATTATATAGTGTTGATTAGTTTCACTTATAGTAACTATTTCTAGAGTACTGGTCAAGACAGTGGACAACGGGGATCTTTACTAAATTTTATTTTACTTTAATATTCAGGAATTGCTTCTTATAAAGAAAACAGGCTAAGCGACATAACGTTTTAATATTCGATAGGATCATCGCCGTTTCAAAATAGTGTAAATATGCTGACATTTTGACAGCGCGGGGAAATTAATCTAAATATAAATTAAATTTCTGTTTAAATAATAATTCAAAATTAAATTTCACACTTTATTTTTCAATAATAAATTAAAATAAAGATCATGTTATATTTTTCTGAGAATTAATTTCCGATTTGCACTACTTAATAAAGATCCTAGAAAGATGAGTTGCGATAAAAAGCGACTAAAATTAAGAAAGAAATACTAGTGAAAAATGAATCCTAATTGTTAATACTTCATCTTTGAACTACAAATAATATTACTTCTTATAGTTTATATAAATAACAACAGGTGTATATCAAGGTGTTCGACTGACTTGAAGTATAAAGTCATTTGATTAGCCGCGGCTGAGTATTGAGGTTTGCAGACTCATCGTTAAAGAAGCTGTCCTATTAATGAGAATAAAGTGTCTAAGTTCGAATCTCGTTTGAGGATTATACTTTTATTGGGATCAACTTTGTTTAACAAAGGAGACTGCGGTAAGACAAAGCTTATATTAATTTTCAAATCCTTATATTAAAGTTTTAAAAGCGGATATTTTTAAAAGTACATATAACAAATCTAAAACAAAGGGGATAAACCAAAAATAAGAAAATGTTACTTACAGTAAAATGGCGGATCTAAATAATATAACAAGAAATTAATAACAAAAAGAGGTTTACCGGATTTTTAATCATTTTCCACAAGCAATGCAATAAAGTCGCTAAGACGTAAGGGGTTACTCGGGAGTGAAAAAATATGTGAAAAAGAAAACATATTAAGGGATAAGAACAATAAAGGAACAAGAATCTCTATCTATAAAAGCGGAATGTGTGTGTGTGTGTGTGTGTGTGTGTGTGTGTGTGTGTGTGTGTGTGTGTGTGTGTAACGAATGCACGGCCGCAATTTTCGACGGATTTGCACCAAAATTTACATGCACATGCTCCAAGTTAGCGGGAAGGCCAAGAACGACTTTGCATTTCCCAACTCACATCGATAGTGGAAATAATCGATTTTTTTATGCTTCTACGGCAGTTTTCATGTAGTTTGCGGCTATTTTCTACAGGCCAGAGTGAGAGCCTATAGCTGGCTGCCACGAATAGGCAGGAAGATTCTATTGGCCAGCGTGAGAGCCAACAGCTGACTGACATAAATGTTAACTAGCATGCTAGCATGCAAAAAAAATTGATAGCTGCATTTGTCACAAGTGGGAAAGAATTAAATCTGCGTGGCACTTTATTCCAATTGGCCCATTCGCTTCCTTAAACTCAACGTTGATTCTGATTCCGCAGAACTGGGTTGGATGTGAAAAAGTATTTGTTGTTAACATTCTTTTTTCATTCGGTTTTTCCAGTTACGAGTCATTTTTAAAGCTGATCGTTTTGTGTTCATTTTGTTTAGTTCTTTTTTCGTAACAGATTTAATGTTTAGTATAGAGCTTAGAAAAAATTCGCAGAGTGAGATAGGCAAGAAGTAAGGCATGTAGCAACATCAGCACGGCAAAGGGCACTCCTTTAAAGGCAAGGAAGGGCAAAAATATTTTAAGTCAAGTGATAGCTATTGCTGTATGAGTCGTATGATTTTTGAATCAAGCACGGTCAACGCCGGACCACGCTGCTAGTTAAGAATAGAGAATATAACGATTTGCATTGCATTTAAAGTTTTAAAGATCAAAGTTGACTGGTAATTTGATTTTCAATAAAAGTTAGATTTTTAGGACTTTTCCTGTATGAGGTCTGTCTGAAAAGTAACGGGACTGGATGTGCTGTGTGAACTATGAGAGAGAAAAGGATGAGAGAACTGTGTTATAATCTAACATGATAAGGCACCTCGAGGCGGTGTAATGGTTAGGAAGCTTGTCTCGCTAGAACAATTACGACTGAATAGTGAGTTTGATTCTCACTGGGTTCTCCATACTTTCGGCCTTGTGCCACATCTAAGCTATGCTTGGAAAATAAATATAATCTAACATGGTATCTTGGAAGTATATAACTGTAATCTTAGCGTTTGCTTCGATCATTTCGCGAGAAGAGACGAGAGTTGTAACAGGACAAATCATGGCTACTTCACGACCCCCCCACTGAATATCCGGCATTTGTGGTCGAAAAGAACATCACTCTACTGGAGCAACCTCCCTATTCACCTGATGTAACACCGTTATAAGATCTCAACCTATATTTCAACTCTGTTAAACAACATATACACATACATGCATACACACACGCAGAAATTCACACATACACAGATACACACATACGAGTGGGCTCTAAAAAGATTCTCGGCTCAATTTACTTCACAAATTTTGTTTCTGTGAACGCTTCCTGTTGGTGCCGAGAGCTGTTTAGGACACTAACTCGTATAAGTTATTTTTTTTTAATCATTTCACACCAAGGAAGGCAATAGAATCCCTAAGACACAATGGGTTACTGAAGTGTGAAAGGAAAAAAAAGAACATTATTAAGCGGAGATAACAATAAAAGAACATGAATTATAAAGAATTAAGATAGCGATTGACACTGAATTTAAAGTTTTAAAGATCAAAGTTGACTGGAAAGTAAAAAGCACGAAGAGAGTTCCACGGATGAATAGTACGAGAGAAGGAACTAGCAGCATAGAACTTGCGGTTATATTTAGTCATTTCATCTGTAAAACGATGAGAGCTTGTCACCAATCTAGTATTGCGTTTAAATTAATAAAGTCTAGGTAGCAAAGAGGAAAGCTCATTACAACAATTACCATGATGATATTTACAGAAAAGCCAGACAGAATTTACGTTAGGGCGATGGGAAATTTAGTGAAGCCGAAATGCCTGATCAGGACCGATAACATTGCAGATTATCCTTTTATCAAGAATCTCTAAATGCATGACAGAAGCACCAGACAAGACGTGATAGCAATATCCAATGCATGGACGACAGGTAGACTCATAAATGCGTAAGAAAATTCCCTAGTCGGACACAGTGAACCAACTTTCTAGCAATAAAACTAGCAATTGATTTATTGATTTCCACTTCATATAACGTCATACTCTTTTAAAAGGTTTTCTTTTTTATATTTCAAGAATGCACTTCGTGTGTTTTTAAAATGTCTGCTTTTAAAATTTTAATAAAATGTTGTACCCACAAGAAATTGCTTACAGAGAAACTAAACAAATTGATTGTAACTGTAAGTGCGTCATCTAAATATTTTGAACAATAAAAAACTTAGTAGTTTTGATGTGCAAACATTTAGTGCGCTAGCCTAAACTAGCTCGAAGATCGTGAAAATATATAAGCGTAAGTGGACAAAGTTTGTTTTTTTAATGTTAGTGTTGCTTATAATAGCATGAGGAGCAACAACATAACTGGTTGCTATTTGCATAGTCTCGGATCTGGGCAAGTGAAAATAATAAAAAAATGAAATTCTATATAAAGCTTAATTCACTGATTTTGGTGAACAAAATAAGTACCTTCGCTATAATAATAATTTAAGCAAAACTATGCTTTGAAAATAGATTCACAGACCATAAATTTCGTATAAAGCAATTTTATTTCCTGCGACATCTGAACCATAACAAGGGACATTTTTCATTAAAGAAAAGTAAATGCTAATTACGTATGCAAAAACCACTACATACGCATAACTAAAAATATTCGTGTACAGTCTTAGATTGTGCTTTACTGACACGAGGTCCCCAGCGCCTCGGAGACCTCATCGGGCAGAAAAATTTCTTCAGGCGAAGGAAGAAGCTATACGTTATTAGGTAGATGTCATTTTTAAGCAGTTAAGTTTATGACTATAACAATAGGTATTTATATAACTTAAGCTGGTAAAAGTCTACAAGAGTGGACTGAAAAGTTTTTAGGCTGACTATAAAGGAGTAATGCTAGAGCTGTGAAATCTTAGCTTCTTATTGGAGAACATGGCTTAAGGTCTGAACATACTGCGACTGACACCATCAAGGAAAACATTGACCGTGTTCATTTCTTGTTGGTGGACAATAAGTCATTGACTATAAATCAAATATCCAGTTCTATTAGTGTTGTATCTGGCGAACGAATTTTTTTTCCCTCCGTATGAGTTCGAATACTCGTCGTCAAGTGTTGTAGAGTAGTTTCACAGTGGAGGCTTGTATTTCACTAAGTCGGTCCTAAAATAGGTTCGACGTACAAAAACGTTAGGAACTTGATATAATAGGTAATGACGCAGAGAAATCTAGTTGTGGTCGCTGACACTTTAGTATCCGACTAACAGTCGTCCGGCATCGACTGACTGACCAACTCACTGAGCCGCCTCTCGTTACTATTACTACTCCTTCTTATTATAGGTGGGAGAGTCTATTAACTATAGAATAGGTGTGTTCCACTATAACAATTAGCATATCCTGTGAAAAGGTTCAGAGTATTTTGCACACTGAACTTGGAATGACAAAGGTTTCTGTTCGGTGGGTGTCGTGTCTTCTGACACCTGGTCAAAAGTGCACATCCTGTTCACATCACGGGGAAATGTAACTTTGGGGGAGATCCAGCTTGTTTCCTTGAACGCCTTCTAACCCAAGGTGTTAGTGTTTGGTTCATTGTTTTGAGCCAGATAAAAAGAGACAATCCATGTAGAGGAAAAATCCCTCTTCACCTAATGAGGCGAAGATCGTTTCATCTGCAAGGGAAGGCAAGCGCTTCAGTTTTTTTTTTTTATATAAAAGACATTGTCATTATTGATTGTCTTCAAAAGGGGGCCACGCCATCAATAGAGAGTACTATGTCAACTTACTAAGGCATTTACAAAAGGTTATCAAGATCTAACACCCAGGAAAACTGTCGTAAAGGGTCTTAGTTCATCAGGACAATGACCCAGCACGCATGTACTTGGTTTCAATGGATGCAGTGCGTGATTGTAGGTTTGAACTTGTTGATCACACTCTCTCTTCTTCTAAAATCAGTTCCCCTCAACATGAGAAAGCACTTGACTGGGAAACTGTATTGCAGTGATGATGACGTCATATCTGCTGTTGTTGACTATTTTGGCCTAACAGGATCAGTAGCTTTTTTTTTTAACTGTCAGATGTCAGTTTACCTAGAAAGAAGCAATACAGTTATTAATAAGTAAAATTGAAATTAATACATGAAGATTTCACTCCCTTCATAGTTAGTCGATGAACTTTTCAGCCCATCCTCGTACCTGAAAAGAAACAACTCAGTTATTAATAAAAAGGCTGAAATTAATGCAAGAAGATTTCACTCCTTTCATAGTTAGTCGATGAACTTTTCAGCCCATCCTCGTACCTGAAAAGAAACAACGAAAGGCTGAAAATAATGCATGCTTACTCCTAACCCAAGATGAGTGCTGGGTTCATCACTTTGAACCAGAGACAATCCATCCAGTGGAAACCCTCCTTCTCGTCTCCTCCAAAGAAAGCCAAGGTCGTTTCGTCTGCAGATAATGTGATGGCTTCAGCTAGTGGGGATGCAAAAGTCATTGTGTTTATTGACTATATTCAAAAGGGCCACACCATCAATGGAGAGTACTATGTCAACTTACTGAGGCAGTTACGAAAGGTTATCAAAATCAAAGACCCAGGAAAACTGACGAAAGGGGTCTTGTTTCATCAGGACAATGATCCAGCCGTTGGTTTCCATGGCTGCTGTGCGTGATTGTGGCTTTGAACTGGTTGATCACACATTCTGTTCTTCTAAAATCAGTTCATCAACATGAAAAAGCAATTGGCTTGGAGCTAGTATCGCAGTGATGATGACGTCATATATGCTGCTGTTGATTTTTTCTTGACCAACAGAATGAAAAGTCAAATATCAGTTTATGCAGAACGAAGCAATGCAGTTACTAATAAGAAGAGTTGGAATTAATGCCTACAAGATTCCACATCTTTAGAATAAATCCTTCATAGTCAGCCTATGAACTTTTCAGCCCATCTTCGTATATAAAGGAATGGATGCAAGTTTAAAGAATCTACGCAGAATACATAACCTGAAAGAATAATTATCTTTTACACTGTCGATGACATAGTTGAATAAGTGGCAATGGATGAATTCAGTGCTACCGCAACCAATTCACTTATCAGTGTCAGAAGATATAATGTTTTCGGAAGAAAATATTGGTGATATTCACATAGAAAGAAATCTAGCGGCAAATGACTTGCTTAAGAATATTCTCAGATCATTTGTAAACATCTAAGTTGATGAGACGACTATATAGCGTTGAGTCTCAAAAACCCTTGATCATCAGAGACTGGCAGCTGATCTCTCTTCTGATCTAGCACGAACAACAAGGTGCTTAAAAAAACTGGTTACATTCAATGGCTCGAAAACCAACTAGTTCCATTCCATCGATCGGACCCCGAACTAACGCTAGTCACAATGAACGGATATCCCCCTTCGGAGAGGTACTGTGCCTTCAGAGACTAATGGGCTTTAAACTCACACCTGACATCTCAAGTGGAACTCATGCACATGAGTGATCACTAAAGATGCAGGTAAAATGATTGGCATTTTGTACCGCTCCAGCAAGTACCTCACTCCTCATGCTATCCTCTATTTTTACAAAAAACCAGATCAGGCCAAATCAGGTTATGATATGAGGAAGTCATCTGTTGTTCAATAAGAAGAATTATCCAATAATAAATGCATAAAAAGAATTAATGATAAGTATTATATTTTTATATCATTATAATTATACAACTGAAATTGCGAATAATGAGCTATACACAAATACAATAATTAGTAAGTACATAATTAATAGCAACAGTTGTCCTATAGTTGCAGTTGTCCATTGTGAATGGCAATTATTTTATGGGGTCAGTTATCCAGGAACAATTGCCAGGGAACAATTGTCCAAGAGACAATTGTCTTATAACGTTGCAGATTATGACTATAAGTTGGATAGATAAAGGGTGACGCTAGACCTGAAAGGATTAAGATTGTAGCGATTATGAAATTCCATTCTCTGGAGCTTTTTAAACAAACTATCTGTTATCAGAAAGACGCTGCCCGAGTTGAACTTCCTTCTTATCAACAGAATGCGTAGGCGATGAGTGTTATTCGACGAGGAGTACATGGTATATTATGTTCTAGTTGTAAATATCTGAACTGGTGGAACTAAGGAATGCATTTCGTCTGAGATGGCGATTGAGTAAAAGGGATCTCGGTTTAGAAATAGCTAATCACCAACAAGGCGACGTAAACGATTTTGAACTGGTTGAAGGCTAGACGAGTGAAGGATATATCAGAATGACAGGGATATGTGCTGCATTTGAATTGCTACAGCCAAACTAATGTAAAAGACAATACCTGCACTTTCATCAATTTGAATTTCTAACCAAAAATATTTCTTATGACAATCAACTCACACTATCTAAAACAAACAGTAAAATAAAGATTATGCTATAAAGACACATTACTTTCCAAACAACCTAATAAATAGGAGAAAATACTGGACACAAGCGACGACGGTAATAAATGGCTGAATATTTATAAATCTATAAATTTGTGCCATCGAGTTATTTATGCCGTTCGATAAAAATGTATAAGTTTGGACGTCACGAAACCTTTGAATACAGTTTCTGCATCTTCTTTGTAACGGAATGCATTTTCGCTTGAAGTAATGACTGAAAAAGTGGTATTCAGTGGGTTAGAGATCAGGGGAATATGGTAGTTGTAGCAAGGTCACGTACCGAAAGTTGGTGAGCTCCTGAAATCTTACTATGGGAATATGTGGCCGAGAATTTTCCTGAAGTAGAATTAAACCGCGTCGATTAACCAGTATCGGTCGGATTTTGATTAACTGAATGTGTATTCCATCCAGTTATTGGAACCAATCTTCGATAGTTATGCTGTAGATAGATTCCAGAATGCTGTCATGGATAACGCCATAGCCGGACCACAAGAGAGTCACCCTAATATTATGTTGGTGCAATTTCGGTTTGGGTAGTGTTTGGCTCAGGATCTTGGACCTATCGTTAACGATTGTCATAAAGGATCCATTTCTTATCAAAAGTTACTATTCGATCATTCCAATGTCGTAGATGCAGCATCGAACACACTTCAAAACGTTGAACTCGTTGGCTTTCACTGAATTCATGTGGAACAGGTTTATCGCGTTACTTCACCTTGCCAATTGTCTTGAGATTGTCCGATATTGTTGAAATGCTGACACTCATTATGTGAGACATTTCTCTGACAGTTTGAGGTGGGTTTTGTTCGACTAGTATTTTCATATGTTGATTGTCAATTATAGATGGACGTCATTGACCTTCAAGACTCGTATCCCCACTGCGGAACTTCAGAAAGCAGCGCGATACTGTCTGATCATTAGTGGATTCTTTACCTCATCCTCTGTTAATGATGTCAGCCGTTTGAGAAGCATTGTTACCAAGCTTGAACTCATATGAAAAAAATAAATGAATCTCAATAAGTATCTCTATATAAAAGTTTAAGGAGAAGGGTTTGTAATGTTTAAAGTTTAATTCTGAAAGAAATTGATATAAAATTAACAAAGAGGGCATGTGCCCTCTTTGTTAATTTTATCGTTTTCGCAAATATCTCTATCTATAAAAGACAAGATGTGTGTGTGTGTGTGTGTGTAACGAATGCACGGCAGCAATTTTCGATGGATTTGCACCAAAATTTACATGCACATGCTCCATATTAGCGGCAAGGCCAAGACCTATTCTCCCAACTCCCATCGATAGTGGAAATAATCGATTTTTTCTTGCTTCTACGGTAGTTTTCATGTAGTTTGCGACCATTTTCTACTGGCGAGAGTAAGAGCCTATAGCTGGCTGCCACGAATAGGCAGGAAGATTCTATTGGCCAGGGTGAGAGCCAACAGTTTACTGACACAAATGTTAACTAGCATGCTAGCATGCAAAAAATCGATAGCTGCATTCGTCACAAGTGGGAAAAATTTAAATCTGCATAGCACTTTACTCCAATTGGCTCATTCGCTTGCTTAATCTCAACGTTGATTCTGATTCCGCAGAACTGGGTTGGGTGTGAAAAAGTATTTGTTGTTAACATTCTTTTTTCATTCGGTTTTTCCAGTTACGAGTCTTTTTTAAAGCTAATCGTTTTGTGTTGATTTTGTTTAGTTCTTTTTTTGTAAGAGATTTAATGTTTAGTATATAGCTTAGAAAAAATTCGCAGTATGAGATAGGCAAGAAGTAAGGCATGTAGCAACATCAGCACGGCAAAGGACACTCTTTTAAAGGCAATGAAGGGTAAAAATATTTTAAGTCAAGTGATAGCGATTGCTGTATGAGTCGTACGATTTTTGAATCAAGTACGGGCAACGCCGGGCCATGCTGCTAGTTATAATATATAAATAAAAATTAACTTGTTTACTCTGAAATCGGCCATTATTTTTCATGTGACCTCATAAAAGTTAAATGTCGATTTTGAACGCGAGATAATCGTTATATCTTGCAAGAATTGCTCTATTCAAACTTTCCTGCATACACCACTTCTAGCCCAGTCCCCGACCTGGCTAAACTTTGTATATATCAATAAATAGAAATGGTGACAGTATCTGAAAGAACGGGAGAGAGAGAGAGAGAGAGAGAGAGAGAGAGAGAGAGAGGGAGAGAGAGATTAAGAAAGAGATATGGCAGAAAGTGATAGATAGCGTGAAAACTGTAGATATTTATGCATTTGGCATATACTTTTACATATTGCATTTGTAGATGTAACAGCTTACACACAAAGGCACACACACACACACATGCACACACACACACAGACAGACACTCAACACACGTACATCACAAGTACAGAAACTCAATCTCTTAGTCTATCTGCCTCTAATACCCATCTTTGTTTTGAGATGTGGACTCTAAGACACTCCAAAGCGGATGCTTCGGATTCACACTGTTAGCGATTTCTTGCTGCTTTTATAAAAATTGGATAGCCGGAATGGAACGGTCGATTCTATAATTGAACCCAAGAACAACGACTCCGTCTGCTGGTTCAATCATAATCTCCACCACATTTTCCTGTAAGTCTTTGATTTTGCCAACTGTAGTCTTTTAGCGAAGCTTGCTAAAGTTTGTCGGTATGATTCTCACTCTTTGTCCTTCAACTGGCGTTGCGACTCTTTGAAGTCACCCGTCCTCTTCATCTTTTCGATAGCGGCACACGGGAAGAGAGAGACAGGGGGTCCTCTCTACCACCTCCTCTCTGTGCCTTTGTGATTGGACAACTCAATCATTGCTGCACCGTAGGAATCCTGTAGCATGCTAAGACCACACTTTCAACTGCCTTCGGACAATCTGGTCGACACCTCTCACCTCTATTGATACGCGAAACAAAAAGATGAAATTCATTAGGTGATCTCCCTGGGAAAGGAACTCTCCTACTTTTTTTTGGACTGTTTTTAGCTTTCTATTAATTCTTGTTTTCGTCATCCAGTCGAAAATTCGGCTTTTTTATCGTCTCAATTGGTTTCTACCGCTTAAACTATTTGTTTTTGTTTATTTTATATACGCACACAGGCACAGACACACATGCACACACGCACATTTATTATATATGTATAAGTGATTTCTTTTTCTTACTTTTCATCTCGACGAGCTGTTTTCAATTTTTGTTTCCTCTCTTATGTGCTTTCCTTTTTCTTTTTTTTCTTGTTTTATGTTTTAATCTAGATTTTTTTTCTGTAATTCCAGCTCATATTTTATTCTTGCCATGTATTTCTTTATTTGATTGTTTCTTTCTTTCTTTTTTACTCACGTCTCATGTTTATAGCTATCTTCTGTATTCTTTTTCTTCTTCTTTCTGTTTCTACTATTTCTTTTTTCTTTCTTTCTTTCTTTCTTATTATTTTAATCTCTTCTCTTTTATTTTTATTCTTTTCTCTTTCTTTCTTTCTTTCTTTCTTCTTATTTTTACAGTTTTTTCTCTTTTCTATTTTCTTCTTTCTTTTCTCCCTCTTTTTTTTCTTTCTTTCTTTTTTCTTATTTTTATAGCTTTCTTCTCTTTTCTATTTTTCTTCTTTCTTTCTTTCTTTCTTCTTATTTTTATAGTTTTTCTCTTTTCTCTTTTCTTCTTTCTTTTCTCTCTTTCTTTCTTTCTTTTTTCTTTCTTTCACCTCTTCTTATTTTTATAGTTTTTCTCTTTTCTATTTTTCTTGTTTCTTTTCTCACTTTCTTTCTTTCTTTCTTTCTTTCTTTCTTTCTTTCTTTCTTTCTTTCTTTCTCCTCTTCTTATGTTTATACTTTTGTTCTTTTTTCAAAGAGTGGAAAAATAAAGAAGAAGACTTCTTCTTTATTTTTTCCATTCTTTCTTCTTTTCTTTCCTTTATGTTCTTTCCTTCTTTTTTTTTCTCTCTTTCTTTACTCATTCGTTTCTGTTTTTCATTATAACATTCTTTTTCGATTATTTGCATTTTCCCACTTTTTTATTTCCATCTTTATACTTTTTCGTTTTTCCTTCATGACTTTCTTCTTCTTTCATTACGTAATCTATATTTATTTTCGTACAGTTTTTTTTATATCCTTATGCTGTGAGAGTAAGAGATGGAGGGGGGATGTGTATGTGCATGTGTATCAGTGTGTGTGTGTGTGCGTGGAATTATGTGTGCTCTTCTGTCATTTTGACTTACAAAGAGCTACTGCGAAGTAAATTGTCAAAAATAGGTATGTTTATGGTACAAATATATATCGACACACCGATCAGTGATATGACCCCCACCTACTAAATAAGTGCAAGACATATTTGGTAACAAAATGTATGTTTATTATTCGACAGTTAAAATGAAATAAAAAAAAAAACATTGTCATAATTAATAAAATAAATGTTCTAGTAAAATTTAGAAATAAATTTATTCGATGTTCCTGTTTAAAAGATGCTTTAATTCAAATAATATATTACAAAAAAATTGACGCATCTCGCTCTCTCTTTCTCTACTAGGCTTTGTCTGTCTGTCTGTCTCTCTTTATTATATATATATATATATATATATATATTATATATCTATATATATATATATATATATATATATATATATACACTACGTAAAGCAAGTCTAAGAAACATACACCAATTAAGAAAAGAACTGATTAAATTCTTCAAATATTATGAACTAAAAATTATCACAATACCAAATGATAAAGTGGTCAACTTTCTCGACATGACTATGAATTTGGATACTGGCAGACGCAAACTGTATATAAAATATATACAAAAAAAAAAAAAAATACGTAATTAGCGAATCAAATATTCCCCCTATTACACTTTACCATTTTCATAAATCAATACAATATAGATTCACAACTCTACTAATATGGAAATATTAGATGAAGCTAATGTTAAGTATGTAAAAGCCTTAGAAGAAATCAAAACACAAAGTAAATATAGAATACTTGTAAAAATCATAGGAGGTCACATTAAGAAAGAAAAGATACCGCAACATGTTCTCGTTTAAACCTCACTTATAGCCGCAATGTAAAAACTAATGTCTGTAGAATTTTTCTCAAGTCAATAGATAAATATTTAAATAACTCAGCAGAATTATGGAAGACGTTTTACTAAAAATAACGTAAAGATTAGTTACAGCTGTGTTAGAAATATTGAAAAATCCATATCCCATCGTAACAATATCTAAGTGTGTAATTATATAACTAGCTAAAAAAATAATCCAATCTTAACGAAGCAAGAAGTGGACACATTCCTCAAATATTTAAAAATGTAGAAATGTTAACCACTTAAAAAAAATAACTGTGACTAAAAATATGATTAAAATTGGTAATTCTCAACAACATCCATCCTGTTTCTAATGTTGGCATCATCACGTCTTTCTTGATCTTATATTCATTCAAGACACCCGTCATTTGAGATGACTTTCGTCAGTCCTTGGTATTGTTGAAATGAATACTTACATTTATTTTGCAATTTTCTTTTCTCTCTTTCTCTTGTAACTTAACTTGTTCTTTGTTGTCTGTTTTTTTTTGTTTTCTATCACTTTTCTACGCCATCCTATTTCCAAATTTTCTTTTCTTTTTGTATTCTCTGTCTTTATTGTTTTAGTTTTTTATTTTATCCTATTACTTGCCTCAACTTGTGTGCTCATATATATATATATATCTATATCTATATCTATGTATGTATGTATTCACCACCAAAGATGATAATCTATAATATATATATATATATATATATATATATATATATATATATATATATATATATATATATATATAAAAGAAAATGGACAAGGTCCGACAATTTATTTATTAAAGACATTTTTTTATGTTTAACGTTGTTATTTATAGATACAAGTATTTAAGCAAATGCTCTGTTTATGATAAACAGTATTAAATAACATTTACTGGCCTGAATATTTAATAATTTTCATAGAAAATATTCATATAGGATGCAAGTTCGAATCCTGTCAAAGAACGAATATTTTCATAAAATTTCTTTTTAATATTTAAATGTTTAATACTGTTTATATATATATATATATATATATATATATATATATATATATATATATATATATATCGATTCTCCCGTCGGGTTCGACGTATGAGGGTCATGCAGATCAGTTTCAGGAAACTGACAGCCCGACACCGGCACATGAGATTCGATTATAGTGGTGAAGGTTTTCGGGCAGGACCATCCACACTTTTTGAAGGACCGAATATAGAGACCTGGTGCACTGCGTGCCACAAGGTCCCCAAACAACCCCCCCTCAGGTTTTGTATTCAGAGTTGTCCTTCTCCTAGAAGTTGCCATCCAAGGCTATAGAACCCAGTCTGTCCTGCTATTTAACCCATAGCTGGAGGGAGAAGAATAGGATTCACACCTTTCCCAAAGGTGTGAATCCTATTCTTCTCATTATGTAACTTCCCATATTTCCAAAGAATATATATAAACTGGAGATACATTCAAGAAACAACATCGCATATGTACGCATATACACGCATATACACACTTAAAATAATTATGAGACCATACATTTAGATATACACATCTTTCCTATATAAAAGTGATGAAAAATATATAACATAAATATTATGACTAATATGTATTTAATATATGCTTTTCATATAATAATATGTTATTTAAAATAAAGACCTGAACATACATACAGTTACACAAAAATTTCTGATTCGAGCTAGTCATTACATAATCATACACTTAAAAAATCCGAAGTTAAAAAAATAAATAGGTTGAAACAATGATTCAACATATTTATAGTCTTAGTTTTATATCAATGTGATTCAACATTTATTTCTTAGTAAATTAGGGTTATTTATTTTTTTTTTTAATATATTTTCTACATTGCATTTGACCATTTAATTCTTTATTATTTCTCTAATCTTTAGAGAGAGAAGGGTTGTTTTTGTATTTACAGTTACTTAGATTTAGTCTGTAATTGTTAATTTATTTTCTACACTCCAAATAGTAGGAAAAGCATATCAACCGAAAAATTATCACAAAACAATATGAGGAAAGGCATGCGATGGTTATTCCCCATAGCATTCAGAGAAGTATAGTCAAGGTTACAGGTTGAGGTCTGCAGCCAAATGAGAAATCTGTAAGAATCAACTTTGAATTTAATTTCTGTCTGAATTTCTGTCTGAATTATTTACATTGTTTCTATTCGGACTATTGTCCTCATCTTTTTGTTGTTATCACAACGTTTCGGCCAAGGTGCTTTCCGGCCTTCTTCAGGTTTATATCGATCTACACAGAGTTCTAAACTGACAATCTACTTGATTGTTCTCGTTCTACTGTCCATGTCTAATTAATATCGTCTTTCTCTTATTTTTAGTACTGCTCAGTTATTGCTATCCCGTTTAACCTGGGTCGAACCCAGACAGAATCACGATGTCACCAAATTCACGTACCAACGTTTTAATCTACTAAGTCATTGCAGTCGAGCAGTGTGGAATTGGATTCAGTGCAAACGGGCGAGCAATAACTGATCCGTATGAAAAAAAAAAATGAGATATCCCTAGACATAGATAGTGAGAAAATGGAATGAGAACAATCTACTACAACCGTAAATTAAATCAAGGGTTCAGTTAAGAAAAGAAATCAAACCTGCTATATAGGAACCCCGATGTTCGTCTCAAGGTCCTCGATAAAATCCAGAGACGGATATGCAACGTGGATGCTCCTGGTCTGGTATCTCATCTTCAGTAACTTTTTTACAGATGTTCGTCTTTCAAGGTCCTCCGACGAGCTATTTTCTGGATAAAAGCGTGTTACTAGAGACGGATCCATGCAACTATTTCGGCATAAATTTTCGATACCTAAGTTTAAAATGAATTTTTTACAATGAAAAAACATTCTTGAAGATTTCATTTTCTTTAATTGGTAACTAAATCGATTTCTATTAATTCTGGTGTATTTCAGATCTATATACATTTGATTGTCAAATTTAATTTCAAATTTTAAACAGACGTTTCAAATTTATCGATTTTAAAATATTTTAAAAAAAATTCCGTAATCTGATTTCAAAGAAATCTTTTTTACTTATAGCATAAAAAATAATATACAACCAATTATTAACGAGCGGTCCCGTTCATCTGTTCGACGAGATGATTGATTGACTCTGATTCTACTAAATGACCATAAATGACATAATTTTTTCTAAGTGTTTTTAAAAAATTATTCTAGTCCACAATACAATACATAAAATAAAATTATTTTGAAATAGTAAATGAAAAAAAAAAAAATAATTTAAAATTTGTTTCAAAACGGTTAAATGTTTTGAAAAGGCCACGTAAAGGGTTGTGACCTTTTTAATGGCAATTTCTGTATATCATACATGGAAATAAGGAATGTATTAAGTAAAAAAATACAACATAAAAATTTCGAACGTGTTAGAAAATATTAAAAATTTCCCTTTCATCTTAATAATAACATAAGCATTTTCCTTTAAGTTTATGGCATTTTTCATTTACGCTATGCTGTTTTTCCCGAAAACAGTGGACATACTTAGTTAAATATATCCGTCTCTTCTATTCCAATAGCTTCATGCCTCACACTTCCCGTCCGTGGAACTCCCTTCCTCTTACTTGCTTCCCTAACAATTATAATCTTCAAATATTCAAATGTAATATCAATCGACATCTTCTGATGTCTTGATCTAATTCCCCGTCCTTCTCTTTATCCTTTCCTCAATCGTGTCTCTTTACTATTGCTCCCACTCTCTATAACCTCTTGCGTGCTAATGATATTCCTGCCTTGCTTGTGGTGAAATCCTTAAAAAAACATTATCACTGTATATTATACACTCTGTTTACGTTTTTGACTCCCATGAAAACGGAACCTATGACAACTTATTTTTATTCTTGTGCAAACCGGGCCTTTGCCGATCTGCGTCTCGTGCAAACCGGAAATTTTGACACTCGGACCAAATGCCCATATACCTAAAGATTCTAAATTTAGTGCAAACCAAACCTATGTCTCCCTTTTTTCAATCTTATATAACCTGGACCTATGTCAACCCATCTGAGTCTCGCGAAAAAGGAACCTATATTTATCTTTTTGTGTCTCGTGGAAACGGGACCGAGGTCTTCGCTCCTATGTCTACCTTTTTAACTCTCGTTTAAACCAGAAATATGCCTACATTTTTGAGCATATTGGAAACCGGATCTCTGTCCACAGTTTTATACTCTCAACTAAACCAGGCCTATATCTACCTTTTTGACTGTTATGAAATCCGAGCTCTGACGATTTATTTTCAATGGTACCCCAACTGTATGAATTTAAGCGTGCTACTAGATTAGCATCTTGATCCAACCCTTTCACTGTCGAAACAGTTAAATGTAACAGCTTCTTCTACTCCAACAGCTTCTTCTCTCGCACTTTCCACCAGTGGAACTCGCTTTCTCCTACTTGCTTCCATGATAGCTATAATCATCAATAATTCAAATGTAATGTCAACCGACATTTTCTGATGCCTTAATCCTAATCCCCGCGCTTCTCTATATCCTTTCCTCAAGCACCACTCTTAACTCTTGCTCTCACTCTCTGTAATCCCTTGCGTGCTCGTGGCAATCCCGCCTTGCTTGGGGTGAAATACTTAAAAATGTCTAGCTTTTTTGTGTCTTATTCAAACTAGAACTGTTTACCTCTTTGAGTTTCGTGGAAACCGGAACTATGTCTAACTTTTTGACTCTTGGGAAAACCAGACTTACGCCTAAGTTTCTGACTGATGCAAACCGGGCCTGTATCTACCTTATTCATTCTTGGGAAAACCAGACCTACGCCTAAGTTTCTGACTCTGATGCAAACCGCGCCTATGTCTACCGATGGACTCTTGGGAAAACCAGACCTACGCTTAAGTTTTTTACTCTTATGCAAACCGAGCCTAGGCTAACCTTTTTGCCTTTTGTGATAATTAGATCTATGTCAACCGAACTAATTTTTTGTGTCAAAACAACAGAAATAAATAACCTTAAATGAGCTTGATGCTATAAAACCAAACCAAAGTAAAATGGGAAACAGATCAAACACATTTATAGTTAACTAGAAGCCAAGATTGTTCCGCGAAGTCAGTAACAAATTATTTAGAAATGAAGCATTTAGCGAAGACAGAATTTAATCTGTGACAACAGCTTGTAAACAATCATTTTATTGCCGTACTCTGGATATGTAGGGATAATACGAGAGAAAAGACAGACACTCAATGAGAATCGAACTTATTTATAGTGATCTTTAAGGGAACATAAAAATATTAATTATAGATTACGTGACAAGGACCCGTTTAAATAGACGGAGATGCCGAAATTCAGAATTTTAATTCCGAGGAGACAGTAACACTACTATGTGCACGACTGGACAGTAAAGTAAAACAACTGGCATTATACCTATATATCGTACGAGACCGTAGGTCAATTCCTTGCCAAGTGAACAATTTCACTCATACAACTTTAACATAGAATCAATCGTACTGGCTTTGAATCGTGTTGGGGGTCCGGTTTGTATGTATGGACAGAGTTCGCTACTGATTATATTCGCTTGTTGACCTTCAAACAACTTGACCGCACGACAGCTGATATCATTTGACCGGGCACGACGCTCAATTTCCATGTTGAATCTTCAGTTTGCGGCCAAAGCCCGGGGGTCGCTTGATTCAATAACAACCCCGTTTCCGGCTTCGGCCACACAGTCAGCTGCTCTAATTCCAACAGTGTGAATGCGTCGTAGGGTGAGGTTGTGCGATGGGGGGATGTCGACGCATTTCCTCAATAAGAAGAGAACGACAGGGTCCAGAAGTGAATGGCGGGAATTGTGGTGTCGGGAGCGGACGGTGGGTGCTGTCGACCGAACGGACGTAATCATTATGTACTCCATTCAGCCGTTATTGTAAATCGGGGAGCACTTGGGTCGGGGTTAAAGACACTGCCCGTTTCGGAACGGTCTAGACAGGAGTGAAAGAAAGGGTGTCAGGAACGACACTTTGTAGATGTGGTCAAGTGTCTATTCGAGATTCGCTGTGTGTACAGGTGTGTGTGCGTGCGTATGTGTGTTTGCGTGTGTGTACATGTCTGTACGTATATGTGTGTATACAGAAAAAGCTTCACATGAATGTGCGTATAATTCTACAAAGATTAAAACAATACTCACGTGTATTTTATGCTCTCTCTCTTTCTCTCTCTCTCTCTCTCTCTCTCTCTATATATATATATATATATATATATATATATATATATATATATATATGCATATATATATGTATGTATGCGTGTGTATAACTACATGGTAACAGGCACTCAAGTATATATATACAAACACACACACTTACATATGTAGTAGTAAAGGGATTCTAAAAATATATATATATATATATATATATATATATATATATATATATATAACTTAATAAACGAAATGACAATGAGAAATGTCTTATGAAAATGTGTTTGCTCTTATATATATATATATATATATATATATATATATATATATATATATATATATATATATATAGGTACGAACAGACTAGGTTAGATAGATAGAGTGAGAGACAGCGAGATAGACAAACAGCTGAAATAGATAAAAAAAAAGCCGGATAATTTAATATAGACAAATACGAATAGACTGGTACACGGAAATATGCATATACATATATATAATATATATATATATATATATATATATATA
>CAHIKZ030005335.1:1260000-1265000 GCA_903632075.3 Acanthosepion pharaonis
CCCAAGAAAACCATGAAGCAGACAAAGGAAGTCCACACAGGCAAAACTTCGGTTCATCCTAATGATTGCGAAAGTCTAAAAATGAACAAAATAACAAAGTACGTAAACAAAAATAACAAAATATTAACTTCGTAAAGTTTATCCACAATTTCGACCAGAATATTCAACACCTTAACCGAATATGGGGAAAATATTATAAAAAAAAATTAAACAGACAGTCGGTACTTTTTAATCAAATTTGATCGGATGAATACTTTTTTGCGTATATATACCCTATTGTTGTGGATTCCGAGATTAAATTCAGTCTTCAATGAATGACAAACGCAAGAAATAAAGATAAGAAATTAAATGTATTTACACAATAATACAATGAGTAATACTGTTAGTAAATCCAGGAACGCGGTTAGTCGTAATAATAATAATAATAATAATATATATATATATATATATATATATATATATATATATATATATATATATATATATATATACAGTCGAGAAGTAGGACTTCCTTAGAGTGTAACTGACTTCTACAAGAGGTTACCTCACACTATTACTCTAACTCCAACTCAATCACAATCTCTGCCCCTCTCCGAATCTCTATCATTCTCTATATCTGTCTCCGTATATTCTGACTGACTCAGGGATTTAACGTCAGCAGTCCCTGTAACACTCTGGTCGAGTCAACTTATATGAAAATGGGGTGGACCCCATAACATATATATACGACTCTCCCATCGTTTTCGACGTATGAGGGTCAAGCAGCTCAGTTCACAGGAACCGAGAGCCAGACATCAGCAATTGTGATTTGATTATAATGGTGAAGGTTTTGTGCAGAATCAACCACACTTTTTGAATGTCCGAACACAGAGTCCTTGTGCACTACGTGCAACAAGGCCCCAAACGACCTTCCGCAGGTGTTGAATTCAAATTTATCCTTCTCCTAGACCAGTTGCCATTCAAGATTATAGAATCCAGTTAGTCCTACAATTAACCAATAGCTGGGCGGAGAAGAATATTATACTCTCCAACATTTAGAGACACACACACACATATATATATATATATATATATATATATATATATATATATACACAAATTTATAGACAGATATCTAACTATATATATATATATATATATATATATATATATATATATATATATATATATATATATATAACTGATTTTCAAATAGTCTGGTACGTGAATATATTTATAGACATTTAAATCTTCCAATATATTTTATGATTTTTTTTTCTGTAAAAGACAACCAAGTTTTTACCTACGCTTATATATATATATATATATATATATATATATATATATATATATATATATATATATATACGAGTAATTAACCATCGACCGAGGAGACACATTTATATTGTCGAAACATAATTGCTGTTCTGTAGTGATTTTCAACATGTTTTTTTTTTTTTATATATATATATATATATATATATATATATATATATATATATATATATATATATATATATATTACTGTTACGCGTACCGTCACCGTAGACTATTTACAACTTCCAACTTTCCAGAGAATACCAGGATGTAGAAAAAGAATTCTGTCAACAAACGGATCCAACAATGGCTCTTGAAAATGACTGAAGCGTTGGAAAGTACTTAAATAAAATTTTAACACAGCAAGAACTTCGGAGAATTTTTTTCACAATCTAACTATACCTTATATATATATTTGATAAAATATATATTTTGGGGTATGTTATATTTATGGACGAAAGTGCTCAATATAGTCTGAAGATTGTGTATAAGCCTGAAACGCTGGGTGTTGATCGCAATATATATATACTTACATATATATATATATATATATATATATATATATATATATATATATATATATATATATATATATATATATATATAAATTATAATTATTTTTTAAACATGTATCCATCATGGCACAGAAATGACTATGTTTTGAAACCGAAACTTAAATCCTAAATTAAACTTAAAATTTGAAGTTTAGTCCTATTTTCAAGCGATGTTGAGAATAAAATGACTCTAGTCATCAAATTTCAAATTTTAAGTTTTCTTTAAGATTTAAGTTTCGGTTTCGAAACATAGTAATTTCCGTGTGGCTTTGGAGACATATTTTAAAAAAAAAATAATTTTACTATTATGCTCTACTGTATATCGAGCCCTGCTTCTTTCTTTTTTTAAATAAATGCTAAAGAACTCTGGATTAAAAATCTGACTGTTCCTTCCTATTATATATATATATATATATATATATATATATATATATACACACACACACACACACACACACATATATATACATATATACATATATATATATATATATATATATATATATATATATATATATATATACTGATTTTCAAATAGTCCGGTACGTGAATATATTTATACACATTCAAATCTTCCAATATATTTTATAAGATTTTTTTCTGTAAAAACACAAACAAGTATTCACCTACGCATACTTAAATATACTCTGCGATGGGCAAAATCCTCGGTAAGTCGAATGACCACACACATACAGACTAAATTCGAACACATGAATTTCAATAATTACAAAATCTTTACCGCTTATTTAAAAAAATAAAAACTTACACACCAAATTTAAAAAACAAAAAAAAAATAGAATATATATCGTTTTTTTTTTTTTTGTTTTTTTTTTATAGCTTTGCGAATAGAACTGAATTCTTTTCACGCGTTTATTCTTGACAATGTATTTTGAAAGAAATTAGAAGCTTATGTATGAACAAGATTTTTAACGCGTCAAAAATGGCCCGGGGCTTATTTTATGCGCGAAGTCGGCACCTCACCCCTTTCTGGTTTTGGCCTCAACTGTAGTTATGTGGGGCTGAACAACATCAGCAAAAGTAGCAGCAAAAATGATGAATACTAAAGAGAAGAAAAATAATAAATACACAATAAAAATATAATGTAGTTGTGTACGCGTTCTGAGAGATTTAAAAAAATATCACAGGTAAACAAAGGAAGGAAAAAATAGAATTTTTTAAAAGAGATTTATAATAAAATGCAAAATGAATTGTAAGAAGGAATTTGGGGATCGTGTGAATTTACTTATAAATTAAAAGTGCTAAAAATGTATGAATAAAATGGGAATTACCGTACATAAATATACATAACTATATATATATATATATATATATATATATATATATATATATATATATATATATATATATATATGGTTATAAATGAAATATAAAGAGAAGTTTGAAGTATATCTAGATGTGGAAAATAAAAGACTGAATGAATAATGTTGAATAAAGAAGAAGAAAGAAAGAAAACGTTTTCTTATCTCTTCATCTCTTTCCATCTCTCACTCAGTTTCACTCATTTTCTCTTTCTAAAATTCTTTATTTTCTATTTTTCTCTCTTTTCCACTCTCACTTTCTTACTCTCACTCTCTGATTGTCACTCACTGTTGCCCACTCTCATTCTCACGCTAGATTACTATCTCATTCTTTCTCACTCATCCAAGAAGAAGAAGAAGAAGAAGAAGAAGAAGAAGAATCGAATGGCAAAAGAAAGTTAAATTTGCGACTTGTCGGGCTAAGTTTTTTTTTCCGTTGATATGAAGTGAAAAGATCATATTGAATCAATTGTTACATCCGCTGCTAGGAAATTTAGTTTACTCTGTCATGCTAGATAATTTTTCTCTTTTTTTTTTAAGAATCTATCTTTCACATTTATAAGACTACTATTCATACAATCATCGAATATTGCTGCCACAATCTGGCCTGGTGCTTCTGATATCCATTTAGAGATGATAAAATACAAAAAAAAAAAAAGAAGAAAAAATAACAAATATTTAAATATTGATTAAAGAAGATATATTTAAATATTGATAAAATACAAAGAAGAATCCGCAATATTACTGGTCCAGACCTGGCATCTCGGATTCAGTTACTTTCCCACCGAGGTAACGTAGATTCTCTGTGCCTTTTCTACAGAAACGTTCATGGTAATTGTCTAATGATCTTTCTTCTTTGGTATCTAGACTTTATAAATCAGAGCATACTGCTCGATTAGCGGCAATGTATGTCAACTTACGGTTTAAATGGTTGCATATAACCGTATGTTCTATGCTAATAGTTTCTTCTCTCGCACTTCTCGTGTGAGGATCTCTGTTTCTGCTTCTTGCTTTCCAGTCAACTTTATTATTAAAAGATTTAAATGCAATTCACTCGTTATCGTCTGACTTCTTAATTGCTGTCCTTTTAAAGTTGTCTAACCTTAATGGTGTTTTCGTTTTTCTCATTGTCTTTCATTCTCGGTAACCCCTTGCGTCGTAGTGGCTTTAGGTTCTAGTTTGGGGTGAAATGATTAAATTGAAGTAGAAAGCACAAAAAGGGAAAACTGAAAGAAAAAAAAAAACAAAAGTAGAAGAGGAAACAGATGAACATGAGGATGGAAGAGATTGTTGGAACAATGAATCTAATTTGACGTGGAGAGTGAAGAAAAAAAAAGTGGATGATGAAGATATGGAAATGATAAAAAAAAAAGAAAGAAAGGACTGTATAGAAAGGGAAAGAAAGAAAAATATGAAGCAAAAGATAAGGTTAACTAGAAATAGATTTACGTTGAAAATGAGTAAAAAAGGGGAATGAAAGTATTAGTTATCCCTAAGACTAGGGTTTTTACCATCTTAGCCTAAGATAATCAGAGATATAATAAGGAAGAAAAAGAAATCCAACACCAGTTCAGATGCCGTTACATATCAAATAAATTTATTACAATGTAAAGCGTCCTGAGTATGACGATAAACTACATCCGCGTCCTGAGTATGACGATAAACTATATCCACGTCCTGGGTATGACGATAAACTACATCCGCGTCCTCAGTATGACGATAACCTACATCCGCGTCCTGGGTAGGACGATAAACTACGTCCAACAGCAAAACCTCTGATCAGGAGGTTTTGAAGAGTGTCGAATCACCTCTTCATTGCTGGTGTTCCCAG
>CAHIKZ030005335.1:1270000-1297500 GCA_903632075.3 Acanthosepion pharaonis
TCTTTGTTGCCATATTTATCACAACGTTTCGGTCATTGTACGTCTCGGCCTTCTTCAGGTGGTTGGAATGTTGAATCCTTTATTTCGCTCACTGGGGTAGACTGTTGTAGTCCCATGTCTAATGGATGTCAGTTATCAGTTATCTCCTGTTAATTCCCCTCTCCAAGTTCTCCACCGCCTTAACCAGGTATTGACCTCACAACACTTTGGGTCCTGTTACGGGATCTAACTAGTGCCTTTATCCACATGTGTTCTTGAGGATTTCTCTGTATCAATTTCTGGGTATTATAAACCTAATGTTTTCATCCCAAATTTTTTACCAGTGCTCATATTGCAATTTTTGCTGTTATCATTGCATGTTTTTACATGCGTGTGTGTGTGAGTGTGTCCGTGTGTATCTGTGTGTGTGTATTTATTATACACTGTTACATTAAAACATGTAAGTAACGACTACAAAATTGTACATTTTGTTTCGGTGTTTAATAAAACGTCTCATCAAGTGGTTAACAATGAAGGTAATAAGCGATCTTATTTAAAATTGCAATTTATGAAACATCACTTCAGTCTCCGTTCTTGGAAATCTTTTCGTACAAGGTAAAAAAGATTTTTTATAAAAGAAAAAGGAAAGAAAATAAGAAACCAATAAAGGGAAAAGGAAGTAGAAAGAAAAGAAAGGAAAAAGGAAGAGAGGAGTATATTCAAATTTACACAGATACAAAGGAAGAGGAAAGTTAAGAAAATAACGTATGAGATGTCGATATGAGTTAGGCCAATGAAATAATGCTTAATATTTATTGTCCTAATCTTGTATTAAGCCCTGTTTTCAATTAATGTTTTGAACGTTGCAATTTTATTTTTCGTTCTCTTATATATATATATATGTTAAAAGTACAATCTAAGAAACAATTTGGGTCTGGTTTTTGACATCGAAACGAGGTAAATGCCTATATAAATATATGTTCAAAATCCCATCGTTGTACCTCAACACTAATGTCTTACTGTTATGTGGGAGGCATTTCTATATATAGGAGGTATTTCTGTCGCACTTTGTATAAGCTTAAGCTTAGCTTAGATTGACACGTTGTCACTAATATATAGTTCTCCCTGTGAATCGAAATCACTACTCAGTATTAATGTTAATGCAAAACATCACATTAATCATTGCTTCAAGGAACGATGTTTATGAAGCTTTGATAAGTTTGTCACAAAACCACAATTATGGGGCACCCAGTGAGGATCGATCCAGCTACTTCACAATAATGCTCGATCAGATTAGGTCGATAAAGATTACCTCACTCTAAAAATTCTAAAGTGAACTTTCACCCATGATCTCATATATGGGCCACCCGGTGTGGATCGTGAGGTACCCATGTAAAAATGAAAAGCTTAGACTGAGCTTACCACAACAATGTACACCTAACGAGGATTGAACTCACTAATGAGGGAAAATCTTAATAAGTAATTAAAATTCGTTAAGGAAGAGATGATTACATAATTAACTGTCACTACCTGATTACATGCACTTGATTCTCCCGTGCTCTTAGTGTCACTCTACGCTTCTAACATCTCCACCTAAACTCCAAAATTTTATTTACTAATTTAAGAATTAATTTAATCTCTTGCTTACACCGATTTTTTCAGCAGGAGTAGATAGGTTCGCCTATCGCCTGGTTCACACAACATACCCACTTTTGAACAGGAGTAAGAGTTTGTTCTTTGTTTGCTGTTTAGGATTGGCTTTCCCGTTCTTTTCATTCGTTTTCACTCATAGTAACACCTTGCTTCTTAGTGGCATTATCGCCTTTCTTGTGATGAAATGATTAAAAAAAAATGAAACTAAGCCTCTAATCAACGTCCCCAAACCGAACTCTTTTCGGTAAAATACAAACTTGGACTCTAATTGCCAGATTTTAATTTAAAAAAATCATAGGACTTTATTTGTTTTATTAAATAGCCACTATATTTTGTTAACATAAATCAGGAATAGTTTTCAGAATAACTATTAATTGTTTTAATTTCGCTTCAGTTATGTTCTAGCATTAGGAGAATTCTTCTTTCCGCTTACCGTCTCTTCTATAAAACTTTTATTGCATTAAGACCATTTGTACATCTCTTTTTTCGTTTATCTGGTCGCCTTTCTAGGACAGAATTAACATTTTTTTATCACCACCATTTAGCCTCTTCCGGGTGTCCTCTCAACAAATAAAATCATTAATTTAATTGTTTGATTGAGTTGGCACGATTCCCCAAGGATATTTCTGTTTCTCTTTTTGTCGTTTCTTTTTCTTTTCTCCCCTGAAAATAAAGACCCTCTTCTTTTGCAACTTGAATTATAGACTTAAAACCCTCTACTTCAACAATCCAGATTCGATTAATTCCCGACCTGTTTTGTGCTCCTTGTCTGGTGCTGTTTTTGCATAACTCAATCAGGTGAAAACAGCGCTTCATTACTTCGCTATTTTGAGATTTTACCAGGAGCCCTCGGCCGACTGACTTCCTGACAATTTGAAATTATTTTTACTAGCTGAAGTACAGATCTACGGTGCGTAAGTGTTCATGACTAGTTATGATTGAAATAAAATGATTTCTCAATATGGATGATGAATTGATCTGTAACATTAACTTTAATGTCACGAAAACTAATTAAAATCGTTCCAAATAGCTTGTTATGAAAATATTCATCAATTTTAAAATTACTGTTGAGAAGTAAGTTTTCGCGTAACATTTCATCCATCTTTTAAGTTTCACTTTGTGATATTTACTGAGAGATGATGAGTAAACCGTCTTTTTCTTGTTTAATACGAGTAGATAGATTCGCCTATCGACTGTTTTATATTTCTTCCCGGGTTTATGAACAGGATTAAATGATTATCTCTTATTTCTTGTTTAGGATTGGGTTTACTGTTCCTTCTAAAGTCTTCGCGTTCTCTTTCACTCCCAGTAATCGTCTTGCGTCATATCACTTAACATGTGGCGAATTATTTGAACGCCCCCCCCCAAAAAAAACAAATTAGCAACCGTTTTTCATATTCTTTGCTATTCGGCATCTATTTAAATTCGCAAAACCAACTTCCACAAATATTTTCTTGTTGATATATTATTCTAGCTTATTAATATATATTTTTTTTATCTTTCTCAAATCTCTTTCTTGTGACAATATCAAATCCATCTTTTTTGTTGCCTTTATTTTGCGATTGTTTGCAGTTTGTCTTTTTTCCATTGTTGGTCTTTTTTTCATAGTCCTGTGACCGTTATTTAATTTTTGATGTTCTCCAACATTTTCTTCTCATCAATCAATGGCTTTTCAACATGCCGTTTCTCTTTTAAGGTTTCTTATTACCCATTAAAAACTTTATGCGAACCTGGTAAGTACCCAGATGTGTGACCGCTTGGGAATATCAGGTACTGTAAGCTTGGATGTGCGGGTGGTGCAACTGATAACGGCTCAGAATTCGAGATCGGAGAGCCGATTTCCAATTCCAGCTGGGTTCATTATATTCACTTACACGCAATTACTCTTGGGGAAAGTATGAATTCACCTGTTCCCCCCAGCCATGGGTAAATTAGTAACACGTATCTCTAAGCCATCATTATTAATTGCGTACAAAATATTCAAATTTCAGCATTAAATAACCCGCAGAGATTGATATGACGTTAAACAAAAAACAACTAACCAATCTTTATATCTGCCTATATTTCTGAGATGAGGTATTATGTACACTATTTACATTATTGGGACTATTGTCCTCATCTTTGTTGCTATATTTATCACAGCGTTTCGGCCTTGTACGTTCTGGCCTTCTTCAGGTGGTTGGAATATCGAATCATTTATTTTGCTCACTGGGATAGACTGATCTTGTTCCACGGGCCATGTCTAATGGATCTAACCAATGCCTTTATCCGCTGTGCCATGTGTACTTAAAGAAAGTTATGTAGAAATGTGTCAAATGGTTTGCAGAAATGTTGCTTATAGTGTTCTGTGTTGTCTTAAACGCTATGGAGGGAGGTATTTTCAACATGTTAAATAGTTTTGTTCATCATAACAAATTGATTTGATGTGAAAACATTTATAAATTTTCTTAAACTACGGAAATTCATTTTTGTTTAATTAAAGATAATAACTAAAAAAGAGCCTTACTTTAGCGAGACCCAGTATTTATTTTTTAGGTTGAAAAGAAATCCGTGTTGGATGTATGATCACTTTAACGGTATTCTCACATTACTTACGGTAACATATGTATTAAATTTTACTTATTAATTTTTGTCAATATTGCAAGACTAGGTAAACTTCTAAATAAATCAACGGCAAATTCTGTCTGTCCGTCCGTGTGCCTGAAAACCCTCTAAATAAGGCCACACTCGCCCTGCTCATTCGGCTATAAGTTTTAGCTACCCTTGATTACAGCAATTTTGGCTTGTTTAATAACGCCTCTTCTTTTTTTCAAACAATACCGTGTTAGTATCAATCTACTCTCATATATGAACGCTAGTTGACTTATATTTTGCAGTGAAAGTTCGTGGAAGTAAGTGAATTTCAACGAGGGCAAATAATAGGATGGCATCCGTGTGGCAAGTCAAATAGAGAAATTGCTAGGTTTTTCCAGGTTAATCATCAAACGGTTAATAATATTGTCAAGAAATTTAATGAAGAAGGCCATTATTGTGTGGAACAACGTTCAGGAAGACCAATCGTGTCTGAGCGAACGAAAAGGGCACTGAACAGAGAAGTCATCAGAAACCGTCGTCAGAGCGTGAAAAATGTCGCCAACAGCATTGAAATATCGCCATAAGCGGTGAGAAAGACGCTGGAAGAGCTAGGCTATCAAAGAAGAGTTGCAAGAAAGAAGCCCTTGATTTCAGAGGTTAACATGAAGCTTCGTATGGACTGGGCGAGAGAATTCGAGAGCAAAGATTATGAATTTTGGCAGTCTGTAATTTGGTCAGATGAAAGCAAATTCTGCCAATATTCTAATTCGAGATTGGTTTATGTTTGGAGAAATCAGAATGAGACTTGGAACACTGAATGTCTGCAGGTGGCAGGTGACCGTGAAACAAGTAATGGTGTGGGGCGCTGTCTGGTTTGGAGGGAAATCAGAGCTGATTCCTCTTGACGAGCGGTTGATTGGTCCAAAATACTCTCAAATATTTGAAACCAATCAGATTGATAAAACGGTTTACCTGTTTCAAGAAGATGGAGCGCTATGTCATATGATGAAAGTAGCGAAGGCCTGGAAGGAATCGCACAGAATCAAATCACTGCCATGGGTAGCCCAAACTTCTGACATGAATCCAATAGAGCACGTTTGAAAGCACCTTGATCGAAGACTTCAAGAGCATGCAACCAAAATCACGTCAGTGGCAACCCTTAAAGAAACATTGCTAAAGGAGCGGCAAAATATGGCTCAGACAATTGTTGATAACTTGATCAAATCCATGAAAAATCGAATACAAGTATGGAAACTAACAAATGGAGGACCTACTCCATATTAGTTCCAAATACTGTTTGTTTATTTTGAATAGGGATTACGTAATTAAATTTTGAAACTGGATGTAGTTTATTTCTCCTGGCTAATATCTTTTCTTAGGCAACTGTATATTATACGTTTTTGGAATCAGGATGGTCCCATAATTGAAAATCTGCCCATTGAACATCCAGTATTGTGATTTGTGTCCGGATGAGGAGGAAACAGTTAAAAATTAGAAGTTTAAAATAACTGAAAAAATTAGTGATTTGAAAAGCTTTGTTTTAAAATTTGTATTGAGTTTAAAGTAACAAACATTTTGTGAATTTTTTTTTTAAAAGTGTTTTGAATTCTGTTTAAAATATCCCCAAAGCTTTGTGAATTGAGGAAATATGTTTAATTTCTTCAAAACTCAAAGGCATCAAGATTAAAGTGTCAGGTTTCGTGGCGTGAGGCTTTGAAAAAATGCCTTCCAAAGGCTAAGCAATGAATTAAGAAACAGAAAAAAAATCCTTAGAAACAAAGACAAGATAATTATGTGATATCAATCCTCCTATATGGCAGTGAATACTGGACAGTCTCTTCATATATGAAGAATAGACTTGTAGTATCAGAAACGTTGTTCTACAGAAAGATACCATGGACCAAGCATGTGAGCAATGACGAAGTTCTGGAGACAATGGAATAAAAAACGAAACGTATATTCAACAAAAGCAAGAGACATAATTTCTAAGGCGCATAATAAAGAAAGATAGTTTTGAAAAATTTGATTCTCTCAGGACAGAATTTAGATTGAAGTCAAGAGGAACAGAGTGAAAGAACTTATTACTTACCTAACGAGATTGAATGAATGTATAGCAGAGCAGGGTTTGGGAAAGATGGCAAAAGGGCAACATTTATTGAGAGCTTCAATAGACTGTTAGGACACAGCACATAGAAGACGAACGACATACATCGGGCGATATATTAAAGTGATTTTATTAGATGAGCTCCACTTCCTTTTTTTTTTACTAATTATTAGATTCACATAAACATGTGATTACTGGACGAAAAGTAATGCATTTTGAACAGAGACAAATAGGGAATATGGATGAAATTAAGTTAACAGTCATGTACCAAGAAATACTTTTTTTTTCTTCATTTTTCTTGATGACAATGGAGAGATCATATATGACTCGGTCATAGATACTGTCAGATAGGTTAACTAATAACATCCGAACGGTCCTATTTTATCTCTTTTTGAAATTTCACATTTTACACTTAATAAACAGTTTTCTACAAGAAATATGGAATAACAAACCCGATACAATCGAAAAGGCGCGGCATTTTTTTCGGTCTCTTTTATATTTTCTTTTAACTTTTGCTTGTCGATAGACAAAGCTAATTAATTAGCAATTGCCATTTAGAGCAGCCAGCAAGAGACGAGAGTGCTTGCTCGCACTTTCCATACGTTTGCGACACCAGATACGGCGATTAAGCATTGTCCCAAACAAACAATTGCAGCTTCTTGTCCTACGCATGCGCACAGGCGCGTCTGTAATTTATCATTGGAGATGTTAGCTGCTTTCCTTCGAGTGATATCTCATTCTTCCCGCTGTCATGCATTCGTTTCAGTTTTCCGTTTCTTATTCATTCAGACAGTGACATTTACCACTTTCATATATCTCTGTCTGTCTATTTATCTGTTATATACCGTACCTATGAACACTAATGTGTATGTCCCAATCCTCATAAATACGTGGGAGACTATGTTAAGTGGGGGTAATATGCTACCAGGTAATCCGTATCGAAATTCCAAAAGGGGTATAAATCCAGAGAGATCACTGTCAAAAACAGAGTAAATAATAATTATTATTTTTGTGTAAAATTCATTCTGAAGAGTTAGGATCAAATCTTCGATACTAAAGAAATAAATATCAATACGGTATTTTAAGTGTTCGTTTACATTATTATAAAGTGTATATATATATTAGTAGTAGTAATCATATGAGTATAAGAAATTATACTCGTTCGGAAAAACTTCAGTGTTTTGATTTGCAAATAATCAAACCAATACCAAAGGGAAAAAAAAATGGTATAAAAAAGAAAGAACCAAGAACATGTATGGTAGCCGAAAATAATCGTCCAGCATGCGAGTCCAAGGTCCAAAGTAAAAAAAAAAAACAAACAAAACAATACGAGTAAACAAAATAGCTAAATAAAGTGCGCGATACAGTAAGTAGAGCAGACCTCGTTAAAGCTAGAGAGCCAGACAAACCTACCAAGGCCTTCCCTGACGATCCGCTTAGATGAAATATTTGTTCTTCAAAACGCGTAGTAAATAAAACATTTTTACAATTTCTCCGATTTATAAAAAAGAATGTTCGGTTTCTATAGGCTACTAACACACACAGAAACACACACACACACACACATATATATATATATATATATATGCCTTCCTATCTGTACAAACTGACTCTTAAACTGTCTACCTCGAGTGTCTCCCGGGACTTGTATAGGATGAACCATACTGTAAAAAAATAACTGATCCACACACCGACATATCTCAACTCTTTGGTATTTACTAATTCTATATCTTAAGTTTTATGATGAATAATGTGTTTGTGGCATCACTGCTTGTTTTTCCGTTTCTGATCATTGTTTCTGTTTTGGAATGGTACATTTGAGTCTTCTTTCTGGGAATATTTGGTAGAAGGTGCTGATTTTTTTTCTTCAAGATCATTCTTATCGCAATTATGAATATATATAGTGTCTGCATAGTCTTCAGCGTTATAATTTCATTGGCTGCGGGCGGGAAAGCAGGATTGTTGCCTTGTTGATTCGTTTGGGATTTGATATGGGATGCGGAAATGTCTATGTCCAACGCTTCATATATGTGCTTGTAAATGCGCAGGGCATAATCTAGGAGAAGATTGAATACAATGGGGCTATCATTTCCTCCTTCTCGTATTCCTGATGCTGTTTGAAATGTTTCCATACTGGGGGTTCTCGTCAGACATGCACGATATTGTGGACCGAAAAAGTTCCTCTTTTAGGTCGATGCATTCAGTGGATTCGGGACTTGGAAGGCGGTCACTAATTGATAGTACTCGCCATTGTAACGCACCAATATTAAAACGGTACCCAACGAAAGCAAGCACTTGAAGTACACGCGTGATTATATGTATTTGACCATTGAATGCATTAAAAAAAGAACGCCTGCTGACCACATCACTGTTTCGGAAATTCGGTCATTCAAGCAGACGACAGTCAGCTAGGGTATACAGTTCAAGATGACAGTTTCGGTGAATGCCGATATAAAAGACCAGCATATATCTCCAGTTTAGAGTACACCCGTGATTATTCTAGGTTAGGTTGTTTTATTACTGGGATATAATGTTAGAATTCTAGGTCAGAATATCTGGAATACAAGCTTTCCTTTTCGCATGTACTAAGATATATATATATAATATATATATATATATATATATATATATATATATATATATAATTGTCCGGAATACTATATATTTCTAGTATTGATTCAACAGACCCCAATATTTCTAGTATTGATTCAACAGACCTCAATTTCTTCCTAATTCACTGGTTAAACTAACAGTAGACCTAATATTTGAATACGTATTGATTTCGGTCAAAATGATTGAACAGTGTTTATTTTGTTTTCTGTGTACAGTCTACAGGCCAGTTAACAATTCAAAGATCAAATCATATAAGCTTTTTTTATGAAAAAAAAAATTGTATAATTGAGAGAACTCTATTTAATTTTACCGGACTGCGTTAATTGAACAAAACTAGTTTTCCTTTTTAGAAACATGGGTACAATTTCTAAAGAAGTTATGGATCTATTATTTATTAATCGGACAAACTTTAGTACTTAAACGTTATTTTAGTGGTTATTCCTATTTAAGTAGACGTTCCGTTTCAATACTCTTGTACAAGGTTAAATAAGTCATTATTACAAGTCTGGATACATTACATAATATCCTTATTGAGGACATCTTTAACAAATCGGTTTAATGGTTAGCAAGCTGGTCTTTCCAGCCAGATCAATTACGAGTGGGTAGTGTGTTCGATCCTCATTGGGTGTCATATACTTTCTGCCTTGTGTTGCATCTAAGCTATGTTTAGAAAATCAATCAATATTATTGATCAGAAGAAAAAAAAGTAGTGAATGGAGTATATAAACTATCCTAGATAGGGGTAAAACTTAAACAAATGTATTTTAAAACACTATGAATAAATAAATCTGGCTCCAATCATATCCAGGGTGTTATTCTGCTGAAGGAAAATCTATACCAGAGTAAATTCCGGGAAGGTGTTAATCAGGGTTCTGATGCCGGCTTATACTCTACCAACGTTGTCGATCATGGCTCTCCACAATTTCATGTACTTGGTAGTTCTTAATATCTTTAGTCTTATTGCTATCTCTCCCAAACCATGCTTCGCCATCCACTCGCTCGAGCTCATCTCTCACCGACAATCTGTCCTGTGAGTATTAATTTTTCCAAGCCTCCTTTCCTTATTATGCAGCCCAGAAATTGCAACGGTCTCTTCCTGATGTCAAGCATGAGTACGCTTTTTGTTGTCATTTTCTGTAGAACTCGAAGGTTGTTTAAAAGCAGTTTTATTTTCGGCGCTTAAAGGGATCAAATGAGAAAACAACGGCTTCGTAATATCATATAAATTACATTCCACGTATTTTATATTTCACTGTTTTAAGAAAAGACATTAAGCAATTTTTGCGATAACTTCCCACTGTATTTCAAATACTTTATCATTTTCCGCATTTCTTAAAATGCTTCAGCTAATTTTAATCGGTTTGGTCTTATTCTTTGTAGATCGTTAGGTGGAAAAAGTGATTTAATATAATATTTCATATCGTTGAAATAAGAAAAGTAATAAATAAAGAAAGATATCTTTCGAGTAAAACGGATTGTACACCAAGGATTGGAGAGAATGAAAAGCTGGCTCCCGTTTTGGTAACGGCATGTTAGATTAGAAACAAAGAGAAAGTTATAATTGAGAGAAAGAAATAACGAAAAGGGGGTGAGGTAGAAAGTAAGGAAAGAAGAAAACGAAGAAGAGGTATGAAAGAAAGGTCTAATGAAAGAAAGAATGAGCAAAAAATGTTAGAAAGGGTAAAAAAGCTGACATGAAAAGGAAGACAGAAGAAGAAGAAAAAAGAAGAAAGAGATCACCGAAAGAGACGGAATTATAAAGAAAATAAACAGGAAATCAATATACTTACAAAATATTTTCAAAAATGGAGAAAAAAGAGAGTATTGAAAGAAGAAAAAATGAACGAAAGAAAGAAAGAACGAAAGAGAGAAAGAACAAAAAAATTAAAAAAATAAAGAAGAGAAAATAGACAGCAAACTAAAGTGCTACAAAATATTTTTAAAAATAGAAAAAGAAGAGAGTAGTGAATGAAGAAAGAAATAACGAAAAAAAGAAAGAACAGGAAACAAAGTAAAAAAAAAAACTGAAAAAAAACCTGTGGGAGAAAGAAAAATAAAAAATGTAAAAGGAAAAAAGAAAGAGGCAAAGGAAGCAAGAAAATACAATGAAATGAAGAATAAGAAAGAAAGAAAGAAAGAAAGGTCAAAAAGAAAGAAAGGAAATGAAAAAATTAATGAATTCAGTAGAAAGAAAGAAAGAAAGAAATTAAGTAAGAATGGGAAACTAAGGAAAAAGCCAAAACAATGAAAGGTAAGGCAAAACTCAAAGAGTTCATGAGAAAGAAAGAAAGAAAGAAAGAAAATGACTTGAAAGAAATCAGTTAAACGATGAGACAGAAAAATTGATTGAAACATAAAACTTTGCCAAAAGCGAACTATTAGGATGTGTGTATGCACCAGAGAGAGAGAGAGAGAGAGAGAGAGCAAGAGAGAGAGAGAGAGAGAGAGTGTGTGGTAAGGCAAAAGTTAAGTAGGATAGAAGATAAAATGAAAATAAAAATAACGATAGGATATAAATTAAAATGAAAGAAGAAGTAGAAAGAGAAGAAGAAAAGAAGTAGAAGTCTCGTATAATGAGAAAACTAGAGAATAGTAGAATAAAAGAGTATGTCCTGATTCATAAAAAAGGAAAACGATTAAATTAAATAGCATAAGAAAACATAAACTTTGCAAAAATCAATGGAGACAAAAGGAGGAATAGTATTAAAAAGAAAAAGAGTAGTATTAAATAGAAAAAGTTAAATACAGAAAGAAAGAAAAACAAGAAAAAGATAAACAAATATACAGTAAGAGAAAGAGTAGAAGTAGTAAGAAAGTTTTAAGAAAAAAGAAAAAAATATACTTACAAAATAAAAACGAAAATTATCACTAAGAAAGATAGATGAAAAATCGAAAAAAAAAATTAAATTTAAAAAGAAAGAAGAATGGAAGGACAGAAATAAATCAATAAAAGCAAAACAAGAAAAAAGGAATTAAATAAATAAATAAATATAAAATGATAGAAAAATTAAAAGAATATAAAAAAATACAATAAAACAAAGAAAAAGGCTAAGAAATTGAAAAAAAAAACTCGAATAAGAACGAAGAAAGAAAAGGAAGAATGGTTTAAAAGAAATGCAATACATAAAAAGGAAAAATTGATAAAAATCAAAATAAGATAAACAAGAAAAAGAAGAAAGTAGAAAAGTGTAGAAAGACAGATGAAGAAATAAAACGAAAAAGAGACAGAATCGCCAGAGAGAAAGAAAAATTAGAAAGAAAAATGTTTAAAAAAGGTATATTGTGACAAATTAACAATATATATATGTATATATAACTTGAAAGAAAGCTGGACTAGAAAGGAAGAAAATAATGAAAAGATATACCAGAAAATACAAGCAAAATGAACAAAAGGCTAGAATGAAAAATATGAATGGACGAGAGACTAAAAACTGAAGGAAGAGAAAGCAAATAAGAAAAGTACCGCGAGAATGAAAGACTAAAAAGTGAAAGAAGAAAAATAAAAAAGAAAGGCGAACAGAAAAAAAAAAAGGACAGAATAAAAAATAAAAAAAATATAAAGGAAGAAAATAGAAAAAAAAAAGCAAACGGGAAGAATGAAAAAATGAAAAAAAAAAGAGAAAAAATATACGAAATAAAGAAAGACAAGCATGACTGAAACAGAGAAAGAAATGAAGAATCAGTGAACAGGCGTTACAAACAATAAGGGAAAATAATGGGAAGAGAAAAAAAAATCAGTGACATATAAAGAGAAGAAGGACGAGGGGGAATTCTTAGTCGAAAGAAAATGAAGAAAAAGAAGTATAAAACACGACCGTTAAGAAAAAAAAATAATAATTTATTTAAAAAAAATTCCAAAGAAATCGTCAGAACGCATAGTGAAGAATAAAACAAACCAAAAAAAAGGCAAAGGAAAATAAAATATGAAAAAATTTAAATAAAAATCACACAAAGAAAAACGTAATGATTCTTCCCCATTTCTTTCCCGCCAAATAAATAAACAAATTTGAAAAGACGGGGAAAAAAAAAAACTTAAAATATAAACTTAATTATTGGCGTATGTATAACTTCTTTGAGGGAGATTTGCGATAAATCTTAGCGCGCAAGTGATAAGTCAGTATTCTGTCCTTCCGCGATCAAGATATAATCCCTGATTTTAGCGGCCGATTATAATATTATTAAGATTAATATATTTAAATATTTATGTACGAAATATAAATAAATAAATAAGGAAGGGAAGAAAATCTTATAGAACTGGTATTCTCAAATCCAACAATCAAAATTAAATTTAGAATAATCCAATTTGGATTTTATCACTTACAGAAATATCAACAGAGTGATTTTGTTCCAGTCTTACTCAAATTATTACAAACTACTAGCCAAAAGATCGTAGAAATTAAACCAAGAAAAATATTAATTACCCAATCGCAGAGTTTCTTTCGTCTCCATCGAAACAGTTGGGAAATACTGCTGATTTAAATCAAGGTCAACATTTAGTTCGCTTTCAACGGGCAAACAGCATTTTTAAGCATTTCACCCCAAGCAAGTTGATAACGTTACTAGGACGCAAGGGGTTACATGGAGTGAAAGAGAATGAGAAGATTTTAGCGAGAAGAAGTGAGGAGAAAGGACAATAAAAGAACTGGATTTAAGAAGACAGATTGACGTTGCATTTAAATTTTTGAAGATCGCAATTGGCACGGAAGCAAGAAATCAAAAATGGCTTCCACAAGCGAGAAGCGCGAGAAAAGAAACTATTAGAATAGAACAGACGGTTGCATCTAGCTAGTTCGATAGCAAAACGGCGTGACCTAATTGCCAATCGAGCAGAATTCGTGCAGTCGAGGCACCAAGGAGGAAAGCTTATCAGGACCATTACCATGAAAATATTTGTACAAAAGACAAAGAGAAGCCACTTCACATCGGTGAAAAAGTGATTTGTCAAGCCAAAATCGGTTACATTACAGATCCTTTTTTTGAATTTTCTTAAGTATCGCGAGATATATAGTAGGCGCAGAAGACTAAATATGGCAGCAGCATTCAATGCACGGATGAATGGTAGATTTATAAATGTGCAAGATGGATTCTGACTAGAAAAATTAGCATGAGAGGGTGAAGCAAATTTCCTGGCAGTAGACCTAGCGATTTATTCAATATAATCACTCCACTTCGTTCTAGTGGAAAACGTGAGCCAAAGAAATCATAAAGGTTTTCTCTCCTGGAGGTTAGTATCAGTCATACTGATAGCAATCAGAAAAGGTTCCCGACGGTGATTAAATGAAAGCAGTTTTATTTTGGAGTCATTATCCGAAATTTTATCTTGTCTTAGTAGCTCTACTGCATCGCATGAGGTGATATAATTAAAAAGAAAAATAGGGCGATTGTCAATATTTTACATAAAAAAAATCGAAATATACTCGGATATATATTGGTTCTGCGGAATCAGAATCAACGTTGAGATTAAGCAAGCGAATGAGCCAACTGGAGTAAAGTGTTATGCAGATTTAAATTTTTCCCACTTGTGACGAATGCAGCTATCGATTTTTTTTGCATGCTAGCATGCTAGTTAACATTCGTGTCAGTCAGCTGTTGGCTCTCACGCTGGCCAATAGAATCTTCCTGCCTATTCGTGGCAGCCAGCTCTCACTCTGGCCAGTAGAAAATGGCCGCAAACTACATGAAAACTGCCGTAGAAGCATGAAAAAATCGATTATTTCCACTATCGATGGGAGTTGGTAAATGCAAAGTCAGTCTTGGCCTTTCCGCTAACTTGGAGCATGTGCATGTAAATTTTGGTGCAAATCCGTCGAAAATTGCGGCCATGCATTCGTTACATACACACATGTATATGAAGAAAAATATACGGAAAAAGCAAACAAAAATCCTAATATACAATTATGCTGTTTTAATGTTAATATAATGTCAACGTCGGACGTTTCGGTCTAGTAGACCATCTTCAGGGCATATTCATAAAACATAATTAACATTAGACTATATTTTAATCAACATGAAAAGACGATGGACATAAGAGTAAGACTGGTATTTATTCATACAAAAAAGTACAAATTGTGGCACGAGGCCAATAAAGGGGAGGGTAGAGGCTGGTCAACACTAACTATCTTATACCTAGCTAATCAGATTCGCGACCCATTCGTACATTACATTTTACCCATTCACCAAAAGAACTCGTCCATCACCAAACAATCCTTCAACCACCATAATACCACGAGCTCTCAAGAGAGACCTACCAAAATCGCGCCCATGCCATAAAGATTTTAATGATGATATATATATATATATATATACAATTCTAATAATGATAAAATGAGAGGGGAGGGAAATGAACCAGATAATAAACTTAAAATAAACACAAATACAAACTAAACATAATTGATGTTAGTAGGGACCGTCCAACCCATAAAACAGAGAGACCGCTGTATTCTGCCCAGGGGACAAAATCAAGAGACGCTGTCGCTAAGGGAGTGGGAAAAAGTATAAAATATTAGGCTGGAATGGGAAAATATAAAACTGACCCAGTCGAGATGAAAGGGGGGCGTCAAAACAAACTGGGGAGGTTGGGAATCTCGACTTAGATCATAACCAAAGAACGGCCGGGATGCAGGCCAGGAACAACACTTACTCACGTTAACTAGGTACATTGAAGCTTGTCTATTCTAACTAAGGGGAGGGTTCCACAGGAAGCCACCCCAATGTGCAATAGGTTGACCTAGAAGAGAAAATCAAGGCTAGCCCCGTTCACACGAAGCAAGCTCGCTTCTTTTACCCACCTTTCGCTAAAGACTGTCGAATGTAATCGTTTTCTATCCGATCTAATCTTCATCTTGAGCTGATGCTCAAAGAATCGAATTAGATCCGAATGAGAAAGACGATTGCCTCGCAAGACCCTCCTTTCGCGTCGTCCAAATCACCATTCGAGCCGTGGCCATCAGCGTCAGAAACACCATCCGTTTCATCCCGGAATACGGGGGCGACACATTGTCACACGCGTATGCGCGATCAATGGACACAAGCTGTTCGGGAGCGAGACGAGCCGTCAGCTCGCCGACATGGTCCCATAAGGGGCGGACCTGGGGACAATGGTAGAAGGCGTACGCAGCCGTTTCTTCTAAGCCAAGGCCACACCGTTCACAGTCTGGCAAATCCGCCAAGCCCCATATGAAAGCCTTGTCGTTGAGAGTCAGCCGATTCCGAGCCAATCGCAAGCTAAGTGAAAACTCAGGGTTACTGAGGTAATCCGCCGCTGGCGCCCAAGACCAGTAGGAGCGAAACTCCTCCTCCGACAAGCCGAGCATATCTCGTAGGGGATCCTTCGCGGGCCTCCCCACTAATTCTCGACAGAAGACCTTCCTAGGCCGAGAAAGGTCACTGCACCGGGGAACGGCCCTCAAGGCCGACCGACACTCGCGAAGGAAAACCGATTGATCCCGGGGTTTACGACCGCACTCAACCCGCGAGATGGGGGCACTGATGGTAAGGCCAGGGAACGCGTCCCTAACAATCCCCTCCAGAATCGGATCTCCTCCAGTCAATGCGCGGCGTAGGAAAGCCAACCCAGAGGCACGGATGTGACTCAGCAGGTGCGGCATTCCCAGCCCCCATGACACGGACGTTTAGTGCAGACTCGTCTGTCGACCCGATTCCGCGTCCCTCCATAAAATGGAGGATAGCGATCGCTCGAGCGCCTTCTTGTGGGTCTTACAGAGAGGAAGTACGGACAATCGATAAAGAATCAGGGGAAAAATATGTAGCACACACCTCCGCCCTGCCCTTCACGGACAACCTCCGTTGATTCCGAGTCTGACCGGCGGAATCGACCTTTGCTCGTACTTCAGACCAATTCTTCTCCAGCTGGAGGTCAGGCCCAAACCACACTCCAAGAATGCGGACAGGACCGTCTGTCCAACCGAAGCGGCCCGGAAGAGCGACCCCCTTCCAGGCACCTAACCGCAAGCCGGACGACTTGTCGCGGTTTATTTTGGCCCCTGTCACCTTCTCGTACCGATCAAGCGCCTTCTGTACCGCCTCAATGTCGTTGCGGGACGACACGAAAGCAGATACGTCATCGGTGTACGCGGAAACCCTGGCTCGAGACCCTCCAGGAACGGCAATTCCACGTAGGGCCGGACTGCCGGTCTCGTTCTTCAGCCGGCGAAGGAGAGGCTCCAACGCCAAAGCATAAAGGAGAGGCGACAGCGTTCAACCCTGACGAACCGACCTAGACAGCACGAACGCGTCCGACAACCTTCCGTTCACCTGTACCACCGCACTGGGGGAGCGATACATAAGACATAAGAGTAAGACTAATCAAAACAGACAACTGAAATTTTTCAAGATCAGCGTTCCGTTTCAATATGATCACGTGGGCGTCACGTGGGCGTCACGTGGGCGTCACGTGGGCGTCACTTGGGCGATATGATTTTATGTATAATCATTAGTTTCGCATGTATATTTTTAATTCTGACCTTATGTCCCTCCTTTCATTCAGTTATATGCCATACGTAATACACGATTATGCGAACATGTATTTTTCGATATACGACTGACAAGGCAGATATTTTTTCCGCAGTAGGTTGCCATTTCTTTCTGCAGTGGATAAGTTGTCATGCAAGGTTACAGAACTCGGTCTGCCCTGCTGTTTACTCATAGTTGGGTGGGGTGGAGTAGAAGAGGATTCATACCTTTCCCAAGTGTATTAGCATGTAAGTGAATGTAATGGATTCTACTAGAATATGTCCCTCCTTTAGTTTCGGAAAATATGCAGCACCTTGTTTTTAAACTTCCTTAAAAATCATTTACTCACTAGTTACTTATCTTCACCTGAAGAAGTACAAACATAGTATTGAAACATGAAAAAATATCTTAATTAATCTTTCTTTTATATATATATATTATATATATATATATATATATATATATATATATTCGACTCTGCCATCGAATTCGACGCATGAGGGTGAAGCAAATCAGTTCCTATGAATCCGATAGCTCGACAACAGCACATGATAATTGATTATAGTGGTGAAGGTCTCATGCAAGACCATCCGCACTTTTTGAAGGGCCGAATACAGAGACCTGGTGCACTACGTGCCACAAGGACCCCAAACGATCCTCCGCTGGTTTTCAATTCAGAATTGTCCTTCTCCTAGACCATTTGCCATCCAGGGCTATAGAACCGATATATATATATATATATATATATATATATATATATATATATATATATATATATATATATAGAGAGACTTATTCACTCGTAATATATATTCTATAGAAAATCATTACTTCCGCCCTTAAATATACATAGGTACCACCACTTTTTCGAATAAAATAAGTATACGATAATGAAAAAAAATCACCCAAACTTGATAAAAACAAAGTGTTATCATCAAAATGTTTCTGTTATTATTAAGTGGAAAGACCAAAGTATTTTTAATTACTTTATTACTTTTATTATCCTTTCTACCAGGTTAAAATTTTTGGTTAATTTTTTTTTCGTCAGCGGTAAACCAAAGATTCAGTTATGCGCCATACGTGATATACGCTTAGGCGATCATGTATCTTTCGATATATGACTGACGAGGCAGATTTTTTCCTCGCAGTAGGTTTCCATTTCTTTCTGCGGTAGACCCGTTGCCATCCAGGACTATAGAACTCGGTCTGTCCTGCTATTTAACCGTAGCTGGCGGGGGTAGAGGAAGAAGAAGAGGATTCATACTTTGCCAAAAGTTATTAGCACGTAAATAATTCGACTGGAATTCGAACTCGGCTCTCCGATTCCTCAATCCCAAAGGTATTTTAGCACCTTTTTTCGGTAAAATTAGACTTTGCAATAATCAAATAGTTGTCGAATTTATTTAAATATTCAGGACTTGCACACAAATGATTTAAATTTTGGAAACTAATTTTTTTTTACATCTGTCACCTCCCTACTCCACTTAATTTCATGAAATTTAATTTTGATCGAAAAACTTTTTTATTAGTTAAAAGCAAGTCCCCTTGGAGTGTATTAATCATCCATTTAATTGCTGTTATCCATAGCATATATAATGGACATCATAGTCTTAAGGAAAAAAAAAATCTTTCGATGAATAATGAATTTTTACAAGAATTTATTTTCATTTTTTTATTTTAATTGTAAGAATTAATAAAGTTGCACATCTTTTAAAAATTCTGCAAAAAATTGCATTAAGTGAAATTATTATTAAGTGAAAACTATATTTACTAACAGAAAAATGAAAAGCATAATACAATTCATCAGGCACTAAGATTTTTAAAATATTTTTTTTTATATGTATAAACGTACCCATTTTCAAAATATGGTTGACCATACACGACATTATCAGAAAATAAGAGTGATGACTATAGTAAATGTAAAGTCAATATTCTTAAAATTAGATTATGGAGAATATTTTACAACATTTTAACTGAGTACTTTAAAATTATTTAAAAAAAGGCGTTCCCCCGTAATTTTCTTAAATTATGTTTTAACAGATAAAGTCTGTGTACAACAGCAATAAACTTGTCTACTTGTCAACACCTTATCAACACTTGTTATCGCTACGTCAATCCCGTAAACATGGCTGCTGTATGTTTTAAACGCTGCTATAGATTTTTTTTTTAAATGTATTTCTGTGTTATTTTAAACTTAAATATGTGTTTCAAATCAGATTAATTATACTTTAAATCAGTTAATATACATGAAATAAAGTTTCAGAAAAGTATTTCATTTTAGGAAAATTTTTAATACATTGTAATGAAAGACAACTAAAAAGGGTCTTAATTAGCTATTTGAGAAAAAAATAATAATCGATTCCAATCAATATAATTTCTGTTTGAAATATACCAAAGTATTTTGCTTACTGGAAATAGTAAATTTTAATTAAAGCTAAAAAGAAATCTTTTTTATTATTAAAAATTCGTTTTAAACCTTAGGTATCGAAAATTTAGTGGAGATCCCTATTTTTATTGCTTCGTCTGTTTAAGTGTTTTTTATTTCTTATATTCTTTCCTACTCTGTAACCGATTGTGTCTTTGTTGTTTTATTGCCTTGTTTGGGGTGAAATGATAAGAAAACACCCTAAGAAAACAGAGAATAATATATAGAACGTGTTTGTGCCGATGGATGGATAGAAGAACATGCATCCCAAAACGAACGAGAGTTTTAAAAGGAATTGCTGATTAGAACAATCCAGAGAAAGTAGTGGAGAGCCATGATCAGGATAGCATAAACAACAGATATATAAGAGCCATTTTCGAAGGAAACTCTATACGCAGTTGTAAAATTATACTAATATATCACTTAATATTTTTCTATGAAATGCGTTGCTGTCGGCGAATTAGGGTAAATACATTTTATTTAAAGAAAGAATAACGCGAGATTGATAACGAGAAATACAATTTAAGGCTCAAAAGTAGATATGTGAACGTATTAAGGAAAGATAATCATGAAAATGCCAAAGAATGGCGGAGGCATAGCGTACTGGGAAAATATAGGGAGACAGAGAAGCAAAGGTAAATAGAAAGAGCGGGGCAGATAAAAGGAGAAAGAGAAAAGGATAGAGAGAGAGAGAGAGAGAGAGAGATAGAGAGAGAGAGAGAGAGAGAGAGAGAGAGAAAGGAAGGAAGCTAAGAAGACAAGAGGGGATGAAGAGGAAGAGGAGACAAAAAGGTTAAGAACGAGACAGAAAGAAAGATAAGGAAAACAAAAAAGGAGAGGAAAAGAAAATGAGAGAAAGATGGTGAGGGTGAGGGAAAGAAATGGAGAGAAACAGTATTAATTGAACAGGAAATTAAATTTGTTCTTTGCTATCCAAACCTAATCATGGCGGCAAATAAGGATCGTGGGAAAAATGTGACGGGCATTTCCGGTAAGATTTCGGAAAGAGTCCGAAGGAGAATTAACCAAAGCACTGATCTGCGTGTGCGCGCGCGCGTGTGTTGTATGGAAACGAAGAGAGATATAAACAGAGAGAGAGAGAGAGAGAGAGAGAGAGAGAGATCAAAGGGAAAGAAAGCAATAATTATAGACAAAAGAAAGTTCACAAGGTGAAGAAGAAGAAAGAGCAGTCATTGAGTCCGAAAAAGCAGGGGGTCTTTGTTAGTTACAGGGCAAAAATTGGTATGTGTGGGTTCAAGTTTCGCCGGTGTCCATCTTTTTATGTGAAGTGTTGGGTGGGGCGTCTGGTTCGGAAAGGAATCGGTATTTGATACTTTTGTCATCCGGTAAGGAGTAATGGATTCTCTGATCTTTCAGTCTTTTGTCACGACCCTAAAGCAGTCAAATCTCACTAACCGTTGGTCAGAGGTGGTGCTCATGCCATGAGAGTGTGTGTGTGGGGGGAGGGGGGCGATGGATACGGAATACAAGATTAAGATGCGCCTTACAAGATTGACGACAACGTGATTCTGAAAGGAACAACAAGTCAACACGGCATCTCATCATTGTCAATGAGTAATAACTTTTAAACAAGCGAGTTTTCTTTCTGTTGGAATTTCTGTCTTTTTCAATATGTGATTTTCTACTGTTTTTTTTTTCCTTTCTTTCGTTTATATCATACTTTTGTTTGCCTTTTTTGTCTTTAATACACATCCATTTTATTATTTTCTTTCCTTCTTCTGTACATATCTTTCTTATTCTTTTTCCTTTATTTCATTTTTATTTAATTTCCATGATACGCGTTATTTTTTTAAAAACTTTTTACTTTCTTTCTTTCTTTTTCTTTCTTTTTTCGTTACTTTCTTTCTTTCTTTCTATTTAAATTGCTCTAAATAAATTTCTTTCTCGTGCTTTTCGGTGCACCGGTTTTTCTTTCTTTTCTTTTTCTTTCTTTCTTTCTTTCTTTCTAAATTGCTCTAAATAAATTTCTTTCGCGTGCTTTTCGGTGCACCGGTCTTTCTTTCTTTCTTTCTTTTTAAATTGCTCTAAATAAATTTAATTCTCGTGCTTTTTGGTGCAGCAGTTTTTCTTTCTTTCTTTCTTTCTTTCTTTCTTTCTTTCTTTCTTTCTTTCTTTCTTTCTTTTTCATTCATTCTTTATTTCTCTAGTTCTTTCTCTTGTTCTTTCTTTCTTTCTTTGATACACAACTTAACTGCGCTCTTTTTCCTTCTTTTCCTTCATCGATACACGTCATACATCTATTTTTTTTTCTTTCCTAATAATATCTTTTCTTTCGATACAGTCTTCTTTCTTTTATCTTTCCTCTCTTTCCTTCTATTTTTCTCTTTTTCTGGTAGGTGTTTTTTTTCTTCATATTTCTTCTTCGTAGCCGAATTCCTTCCCATGAAATTTTCCTATTTTTTTCCTTTTTTTTGGAACACACTTATCTTCTTTCTTGTTTTCTATTTTGTTTCTTTCACACCCAGCTTCTTATTAGTCAAAATATTTCTTTTTCGTTCTCTTCTTTCTTTCTTTCTTTCTTTCTTTCTTTCTTGCTCGCTTGTTTGATTTATTGGTTCAGTAGTTTTTCTATTTCTTTATTTTCTTTGATAAACATATTTCTCTCTCTCTCTCTCTCTCTTTGCATTCTTTGTCATTCTTTCGTTCCTGTCCCCGTAATTCATTCTCTCTTTCTTCATTGCGTTTTTTTCTAAGTGCCCGAGAGCTTTTTTCTTTCTCATTCATATATTCAGATATTATTATTAGGTTGGTGCAAAAATAATGACGTAATAATGTCGGTTTTTGACGTTAAAAAAATACGTCAAAAAACGACATCATTACGTCATTATTTTTGCACCAACCTAATAATTCATTTGTTCTTTACTTCCTTCCTGCTTCACTATTCCTCTTTTCTCTTTGCTCACTCCGCTTTTATTCCTTTTTGTTTCACACTCATTCTTTACCTTTTAAAACTAATTTATTTCGTTCAACGCTTTTACCTTGTAAATCTCATTTAAGTTTTTTTTTCAATAATATTTTCTCTTGATGTCATAGAATCTGTTGTATTCGATGACGAACTTTTATTGAAAAGTTTTTTGTATTTGTTAATCAGTTTCACCTCAATCAAGGCAGTAAAGTCACTAAAACACAAGGATTTACAGAGTGTGGAAGAATTACGAACAAAAAACATTAATAATGAATGAAAAGAGAAACGAATAATCGGGAGGAAATGAGATAGCGATTGATATTGCATTTAAATTTTTGCAGATCAAAGTTGACTGGAAAACAAGGAGCTGAAAGGGAGTTCCACAAGAGAGTAGTGCGAGAAAAGAATCTGTTATCATAGAACTTACGGTTAAATCTAGCCAGCTAAATAGTCAGCTGATGAGAAGTCTACTACTGCGCTTAAATTCATGAAGTGTAGGTACCATAGCGAAGAACTCAATCTAAAAATTACCAATTGCGGAAGTGATCACCATCCAGTGATATGTAAACTTAGAATGAAACTGCGGAAGAGACAACAAAAACAAAAAGAGTGGTTAGTTCACTCAAACAAAATCAATGAAGAAGGTAGATATTTCTCCATTGTATAATAACTAACGCAAATCATTGAAGAAACCACCTGTATTCTGAATGCAACAGAACATCAGGTGAATTTCCTTGACTTCTTCCTTACATCCTGTCCTGAAAAATGCTTTGTTGAAGTTTTATCCCCCCCCTCCCCTGGACACTTCAAATTATTCCCTAGTCAGTGTCAAAGTTGATACCAAACCAAAATTATCCCTTCATGTGCCATTCTATAAAACGTTTTTTTGGTGCATGAGAGTCAACGAGAAAAGCTTCAGATCTTACATGGCAAAAGCTTCTCTTTCAACCTTCTTCAAGGATACTACCTCCAAAACTGCTGCCCACGTTTAGGAATGGATCTATTCTAGAATTGAGAGCAAAAACCAAATCCCCCACAAATGTGCTACAGACATAGCTCAGGGTAATTATTACTGTAGAGTGGCAAGTTCTCCTTGATACTGAAAACAAAAAGAAAACATTGAAACAAACATAAAAACAGAAAACATTGAAAATGGGATTTTTGCTACTAAAAAAAATAAAATATTCTGACAGTAAAACATAAAATTCCTGATCTGGAACTTGACAAAAATCATTATTTTTGCATAAATTTGCAATACACAACAAAGTCACTTATGAACAATCTCTACAGCTTATATTGATGCAATATGTCATTCAGTAAATAATATGAGAGGGCCAAGGCAGCACTCAAATTTCAATGCGACAAATTCTTGAGTGATCTGAATGTGAAGGAGAATTATATAGACAGCGTGAAAAGCAGATACAATGGACAAAATGTAAATGGAAACTCCAAGAGGGAAACATTAAAAGAAACTTTAGTAACGTCAGCAGTCGAGATCATCCGAAGGAAAAAAGTAGAAAAAGAAATGAAAATGGATTACAAATGAAATTCTCAACATGAACGAGATAAAAACAATGCCAAGATTCGGAATAGAATATAAGACACATAGCAAAGACATTGAGAACAAATGCAGGCAAGCATGAGGAGGAATTGATCAACAAAAAATGTGTAGAAATAGAAAGAAAGAGTATTACAGACGAAGCAGATGTGCCTAAAAAAAAACCAAACAACAGAACTAAAAGGGTCAAAAAATATCAAAAGGACGTATAAAATCCAAGGACGGAATGTTGATATTAAAGAGAGACATCTACTTCAGAGATGTAACTAATATACCGGTGAACTCATTCACGACAAAAGAGAACAAAAAACAATAGGCAGAAATATCGAAGGACTGGAAATCTTAAAAATCTGAAGTGGAATCAGCACTGATAAAACTGAACAGAAACAAAGCAGCAGGGCCAGACGGAATTGTAATAGAGATGCTGACAGCCTTAGAGGATTTGGACATAGACAAGATTACAGACATAATAAATGAAATACGCAACGGAAAACCTAAGTAGATCTATTTTCATAGAACTGTCTAAAAAAACAGGCGAAAACGAATGGAAACTGCATCGAACAATCAGCCTAACGAGCCATATAACACAACTTATCATCCGAATTCTGATGAATAGAGCGTGTACCAGAATCAGACCGGAAATATCAAATAAGTACAATGTAGTTTGTTAAAGACATTGGAACAAGGAAGGCGATATTTATGCTTAGAATTATATGAGAAAGAACAATACAAATGCAGAAGGATGTGTTTTATAGATTATGCAAAAATGTTTGATAGAATAGGTCACAAAGAATTGTTGGAACTGCTTAGTTAACTTATTTAGCTAAGGATATTAGAATAATCAAGAATCTACAGTGGCATCAAACCGGACTTATTCAACGTGTAGCGGTATTGACGGCCTAAATCAACTCGTACATTTTTTTACTTTACGAATGTGTAAGCAAACGTAAAAGCAACAAGATAAGCAAGACCAAACGCTTTTATAACAAAACAATATTTATATTTATGCAATCATGTACAAGCTTAGTGGTTACCTCCCTTTGACTGGAATGTACTAATGGAATATCTGAGCTCATAAAAAGTTTAATGAACTTGCCTCTCAAAATGTTCACTGTGAGAATGTGTTTGGTAAAATGGAACTTTGAATATTTACTTGATGTTTCAAGAAGTTTCTGTTTGGCACTAAATAAAATTTAGTTTTTGTACTTCTGGAAATAATCTTGCCGCTAAAAGAAAATGTTCGGCAAAAACAAATTTGGTTAAATAGAACTGAGTGAGAAAGTTTGTTGAATTATGTCCTGAAGAGCTGAAAATCTGTCCGGAAAAAACTTGTAGCTTCAGGAAAAAAACTTTTCTTACTAGTGAAGAATTGGAAAAAACTGTAATATTCAAGTTAAATTTCCTTAGCGTAGCAGCGATATGTCTAGTTGACTTTTCTTTTGTCTCATTGTGAGAGAGTTAAAAGGATTCTGTAAAGCTGAGAATATGTGGATGCTTGTAATGCTTGTAATGCTTGTAATTAAGTTTCGTACGTACGTGTATGTGTGCGTGTGTGAATATGTTTTCATAGCGTCCGTCCGAACCGGGGTCGGAAGTCGATTTCTTTAACAGCTACATTTTAGTAGCGAGATAAATCAAAAGAAAGAAAGAACGAACTAGTGTCTGGTATTTATAATCAACATAATCACATGATCGGCTCGGGGAAAGCATAGACAGAATTTAGCGGAATGTTTTATAGTCAGGTCAATAACTATGTCGATGTTATTCGGACGTAGTTGAGAACATGGTTTAAATATTAACTGACCAATTGGAAGTGATAAAAATATCAAGGTTCTGTGATCCACTTTTTGCATAGAATTGCACAAAAATTGACATTGATAAAAAAAAATGGTAGCAAAATGTTAAAATCCTACAAAGCGAGATTATTCTGAGAGAATTAGAAGTCCCGAAAGAATTTATTTTTGGCGGTCATAATCTCAACAAGATAAGATGTGCAAATGACATAGGGTCTGATAGCAGACACGGGGAGGAACTCCTACTGAAGGTAGTGAAGGAAAGCAAGAAGAAAAACTGAGCATTAATTCGAAAAAGACAGAATTCCTGTTTTTTAGCAAGAGAAAGTGCCCAACATGTAAATTACAAATGGGAGTTTCCAAAATCAAACATGTACAACAATTTAAATATCTGGGAAGTGGAACACTTAAATCTGAAGGTGTCAGGATGTAGCCAAAGATGCATTCCAAAAGCTAAACTGAGTATTAAAAAGCAGAATATATTCGTGAGAAGCAGAAAGAATTACTGAACTGTTACACAATATCTCTCCTCCTATCCAGCATTGAAATTTTCCAACTCTCTTTTCCCTTTACGTGCCCTATAAATTTAAACTGTCTCTTCCTGATATTATATATAACTGTCCTTTTTGTTTCCGGAAGAATCACGTAAGAAATGCAGTTTTATCGTTTATATTCACCTGCTATTGTTTTACAAATTGGCAGTTTTAGAGGTGCTTGCTTAAGAGCGATTAATATGAATCAATTTTTTTCTCTCCTACGTATCGACTATCTATCCCGTATATATTCATAACCAGCACTCATTTCCTTCTCTTACGTAGGAAAAAACAAAAAAAAAAACAATTTCACTCAGTAATCAACTACTTGAGTGGCTCTTGAGCCTTTTCAAGGGTCACGGATTCACTTGAAATAATAATGTTAGTAAGGTTAATTTTCTTCAAATAAATCGAGAAATGATAAGCAAATATGAATATGCAAATTATGCAAATAGAATAATTTATCATTTTTTATGAAAAAAGTAATCTGTATGCTAAGGACTTTACTACTTTCAACGTATAAAAAAACTACAATTTAGCAAAAAAAAAAAAAAATTCTACACCTGTTTTTAAATATATCTTTTAAAAATTTAACCTTATCTTCCGCACATATCCTCATAAACTGTGCCGTTGTAACCCTCTACCTCGAGTGGCTCTTGGGACTTGTACAGGTGAACAGGTGATGCCAATACTTCTCGTGCTCTAAATTCATGAACTTGTGCCATAGAATGCGAAACATAAATGCCTATCATGGCCTTATCATAAGCTAATGGTTTTGAACCTTGTCTCACAAACTATTTTGCATGTACAAGAATCTCATCTTCATATTGCACAAATTTATCCCCATGTGTCAGATAAGAGTTAAATTAA
>CAHIKZ030005335.1:1302500-1346118 GCA_903632075.3 Acanthosepion pharaonis
TACGTGCTTGAATACATTGGGAGGGTGTTTGGAGTTTTTGTTGATGTATATAGTGGTATTGTTTGCTTTTCTGTATGTTTTGTATGTATTGTTGTTTAGATTGAATGTTAGATGTAAAAAGTTGAGCATTTTTAAGTTAGATTTCATGTCTATTTTAAATCCTAATGTACTGAAGATTTCTATGATCCGTTTTCTTGTTTTTCTGTAGTTCTGCCATTGCAATTTCTTTAGAATATTAGGCCGTCGTCAATGTATAAGGCTATGTCTTTTTGGTTAATGTTGTGTATTAATTTATTGATGTTTTATATGCCTAAGAGGTCGCACATAATTAAGCGTCGTCGTAGCTGCCCAATGTTACGTCAAAGATATAGTCGATATTGCTAATATTGCTATTATTGGTGCTGCGGTTTTTGTTCATGTTTTATTGTCGTAGTATAGTATTGATTTTCTGCTGTGTCGGATAATGTTTTGATCTTCGTTTGGGATTTTTATGCATTCTTTTGCCGGGTCTAGTACATTGCTTAGTGCGTTTTCATTGATGGAGGAGTAATAACCTTTATGTCTGGTAGTATGAAGGAACAGTTTTTATCTTCTGTCCACTTAATTGTTATTCTTGAATTGTTCTCTTCCCACAATAGTGTTTTTCTTTTCCTCATATCCTTTCAGACTCAGTAAACCGTTGCGGTGGTTTTACTTATGACAAAGTTATATATATATATATATATATATATATATATATATATAATTTTGCTGTTACACCCGTTATATATATATATATATATATATACATACACATCATGAAATGGACTAAGTCCGACAATTATTTTAAGACATTTTTAATTTTAATAATTGTCCATTTCATAGTTTGTGACGTCATTTGTTTACATTTGATACGCCATGAGCGGATATGAATGTACCTGAGAGATTCATGGAAGATTGTAGTTCAAATACAGTAAATTCGACTTTGCTAACTGAACGCTCCTTCGTGCCCCAATCGGTAAAGGCACGTCAAGCTAAATGACGGTTCCGTATAGGATATAGGTTCGATTCCTGTCGAAGGACGAATATTTTCTGTGAAAATTTCTCGGACATTCAGGCCGGTAAATGTTGTTTAATACTGTTTATTATAAACAGAGCATTTACTTAAATATTTGTATCTATAAAAAAATATATATATATATATATATATATATATATATATATATATATATATATATATAACAGGTGTAACAGCAAAATTGTCCAATTGTTGGAATTCTCCGAGGTTTTATAAAACTTTTGAACTCTGCTTTGAAGAATAAGAATGTATTTAGCTCTAAGTTCCCTTTCCCTGTTGTGACCTCCTGATCCAGATTTCCTCTGTACTGTTCCCTTTTTTAAAACTTAACCATCGTTCCCTTAATGGTTCTTGAAGGAACCCAGAATATTGGTACCATTACTGAAGGCCTGAATGATATTTTTTCATCTCACCACTGCTTAGTTGGGAAGACATAGTGGGGCTGAGACAAAATGCTTTTAACCTGTTCCAATTCTAGCTGAATAACTCAAAGGGTTTTGCCATGATTCTTATGACAAATGATTTAATGACTAAACGTCTTATCTGAAACCTCGAAAAACATTTAGTTTAGTGGTTATTTAGATATTAGACATTTTATGGGATGGACAATTATCCCATACTGTTACACGATTTGGAGAATTTTGTGATTACACTCAGTATATCAAATTTATTCGTATATATGAATGCATCCACGCATACGCGAGCGTATGTGCTTGAGCGATAGAAATTTAATTGGTTGATTAATTTGTTTTTCACTTACTATCAACTTTTTGGAGGTTATTTAAAGCCAGAAAATATATTTAAATGTTAACAATTTTTTGGAGTTAATAAGGATTTTACTAATACAATTTATACTAATTAACTAATAGTTGTAGGGATAAAGTGATGCATTCATACCTTTCCCCAGAGTATAATATAACGAACCCGACTGAAATTGGAACTCGGCTCTCTGATTTCCATTTCCGAGCCGTTATCTATTACACCATCCGAGCATCCAAATTTACAGCACCCGGTATTCTCAAGCGGTCACTCATCTAGATACGGACCAGGCTCGACGTCGGTAATCGTACGAGAATCGGTGTTTCAACGTGATATAGACGTAATCACGTGTGAAGGAGAGAGGAGGGCGTGAATCATTAAAAGAAGTGGCAAGAGAAAAGAATTCATTGGATAATGAATGGAAAAGAAAGTAAGAATTTACTATAATACAAGAATGCAGATTCATAGAAAGACGCGTATTTGAGAGCAATATGTACATGAAAGGAAGAAGTTTGGTTTCATGAACGTCTGTGTAAAAGAAAGAAAGGAGGAAAGAACGGGAAAAAGAAAAAGTAGAAATAAGAGATGAAGGAAGGCAGTGCTGGAGGAAAAAAATGCAGAGATGTAAGGAAGGGCTGGAAAATGAAGGAAGCAAGGAGAAAGAGAAAGAACTGGAAGAAAAGAGAACGGAAGGAATGAAGAAAGGAAAGAAGGAAAAAACGGAATAATGATGCGAGAAAAATAGATGGAGAAGGGGAGGAATAGAAAAAGAAAAAAGTAAAGGATGAAGTGCGGAAATTGAGGAAGGAAGGAAGGAAGGAAGGAAGGAAGGAAGGAAGGAAGGAAAGGAGAGAAGTGTATCGAAGGCTGGGAGAATTAATGAATAAGAAAGAAATAAAGAAAGAAAGAAAGAAAATATAATGAAAGAAATAAAATATAAAGAAAGAGAAAATACAAAGAGAGAAAGAGAGGGGAGAAAAAGAGTAAAAGTGCGGTGAATGAAAGGAAAGGAAGGAGGTATTTAGAAAGAAAAAAGAAAGGAAGGAAGGAAGGAAGGAAAGGTTGGGAGAGAGGAAGAAAGAAAGAAAGAAAACAATCGAGAAAGAGAGGTGTAAGAAAAAGATTTAAGGTTTGAAAGTTTCCCAGTCTTGTGAGTACGGTATTCTTTCCCTTGCGTTCCAGCCGACGGCCATTGCATACAAAAAGCCTTTTTTTCCCCAGTCAAACAAGCCACTCGAAAAATTATGAAGCTCGAAAGTAAAAATAAAAGTCCGGTATAGAATTTTTGGGCCAATAGTTTATTTTTATTATATTTTCACGCTTTTTTTTTTTCTATTTTCGTTTTTATTTATTTTTTTTTTCATCTCTTTGTTAACTGTACAAACACATTTTCGTCAAAATTATTCTTTCCCGGATTTCACTTTTACTTGAATTATCTCCCTTTACATAACATTCTTCTTAACTCTATTTTCTTTTACTCTCTACTTTTTTCTTTTCTTTCATTCTCTTATATTCTTTTTTGTTTCTTTATTTCTTATCATTTTTTTTTATTTCTTCTTTCTTTCCTTCGTAACTGTCTTCTTTCCTTCTTTCTTTCTTGCACCCATCTATTTTTCTGTTCTTTCATCTTTATTTTCTTCTAATTTATTCCTTTTTTGTTTCATTTCTTGTTTCTTTCTTTCTTTCTTTCGTCCGTCCGTCGGCCCTTCCTTATCTTTTCTTTTGTCGTCCATTTCTTCCTTCTTTCTATCCCTCATTTTTACTTTCCTTTCTTCTTTCCTTCGTGCCTTAATTCTTCCCTTATTTCCCGACTACCTTCTCTCTTTTCTTCCTCATTTGATATTTTCCTTCGATGATTTTTTCCCTCTTTCATTTCTTTCCGTACGTTATGTTCTTCTCTTTTCTAGTCTTTCATTCTCGCTTTCTTCCTCCGCCCTCCCTTTCTTTCTTTCCTTCATCCCTTCCGTCAGTTCTTCTTTTCTTCCAGTCCTTTCTCTGTTGTCTCCCCTCCTTCATTCTCTCATCCTTGCTTACTCTCTCTCCTTTCCTTCCTTCCTCATTACCGTCCTTTCCAATTTTTTCTTTTTCCATTCATTCCCTCCTCCATCTATCCTTCTCACAAAATGCCTCCGTCCTTCACTTCTTTCTTTCTATCATCCTTTCCGCCCTCTCTATTTTCTACCCCACCCTTTCTCTCTCCCTCTGCTTCCTTCATTTCTCATACTTCCCTAATTCTTTTTCCTTTCCTTCCTCCCTCATTTCCTTCCTTTATCCCTTAATTATACTTTTTTCCTTCCTTCCTCCTCATTTCTTTCTTTCCTTTCTTTATCCCTTTAATTCTTTCTTTTTTTTTTCTAGTCATCTTTTTTCTTTTCCCCTTCCTTTTCTCCTTCACGCTTTCTTTCTTTCTTTCTTTCTTTCTTTCTTTCTTTCTTTCTTTCTTTCTTTCTTTCTAGTCATCTTTTCTTTGTCCCTTCCTTTTCTCCTTCACCCTTTCTTTCTTTCTTTCTTTCTTTCTTTCTTTCTTTCTTTCTTTCTTTCTTTCTTTCTTTCCTTTCCATTCTGTCTTTCATCTCTTTCTTCTCTTCATCATTCTGTGTTTTTACTTTATTTATATTTATTTTATTTCTTTAAAAAAAAAAAAATCAACCCTGCCGTCATATTCTTTTCTCTTGTTTGTTTGCACGTTTTTGTTGTTTGTTTTTTAAGGAGAAAAATTGGGATCGTCTTGGAAGAAAAAAGTTTCTTAGTCCCCAAAAGAAAGAAAAAAAAAAACAAAACAGATTCTACAAGAAAAAATTGCCTCAAACTGCAAATTGTTTATTTGTGCCATTAGTTATTGAAAAATTAACAGCCTCGATTTATGGATAGCTTCCCGCATACATCATGAAATCTTACTATTTGGAATGTCATCTCCGTAAAGCTGATCATCTGACTGTCGCTTAAAAACATAATAATAATAATAATGGCTACGTTAGTATGGCTATTAACACCCGGGGAGGAACAGAGAGAACCGAAAGGGCAACTGACTTTTAAGCGATTGAAACGCTTGACAACGTACTAAATTAATCCTAGTTAAAGAAAAAAAAACGCGCTTGGGCGTCGACCAGGGCGTGGTGCTAATCAAATTCTTTATAGCCTTGCGTCAATAATTAGCGAAGCTGATTGAATAGCAAGGGAGCATACAGTATCGACAAGCGCATCTAGCAGATTGACTATATTAATGCAAGCAGTGTGTCGGTATATACCTGATACGCGGGTGGGGAACTTCGACGTGGTGTAATGGTTGGCAAGATCAGTTGTGACTGAATAGTTAGTTCGATCCTCACCGGGCGGCCCATACTTTCGGTGTTTGTTCCACGTCTAAGTCGCGTTCATAAAATTCTCGTATACACGGATGATTTTTGTAAGTATTTGAACCAACAGATATTTTGTTTCGGGACGCTTGGTTTTGTAATGTTTTTATTTTTAAATCATTTTTACCAAGGCGATAAAGCAACTAAGACACAAGGTGTTACTGAGTATGAAAGAATCAGAGAAAAAATATTATTAAGGAGAGAGGACAATAAAAAAAACATAAATAAGAAGAAAGAAGATGAAGATTGACATTGCATTAAAATTTTTGATGCTGACTGAAAAGCAAGAAGTCGAAAGAGAGTTCCACAAGCAAGAAGTGCGAGAGAAGAAACTGTTAGCATAAAATATATCAACAAAAGAATTACGCACAAATAGTAAAGGTAATAGTTATATTAGCCATTTCCTTATAAGGAAACATCAGGCATTTATTGACCAAATAGCTAGTGCTATTCAAGTTACGCTTTTCCTTATTACGTGGTCATCGTGTTTGGATCAAAGTGTAGTATCTGTTCTCCACATCTCGAATATTAATAATTATATTAACCGTTTCTCTATAAGGAAACATCAGGCATTTATTGACCGAGCAGCCAGTCCTTCTCGAGTTAAGCTTTACCTCCCTAACTGGTCATCGTGTTGGGATCAGTGTGTAGTATTTGGTTCCCCATATGTCGAATAATAATTATTAATACTAATATTAGCTGTTTCCTTATAAGGAACCAATCGGCATTTCTTCATCCGGCAGCCAGTGTTGCTTTCGGTTGAAATTATAAAATCTTTCTATTAAGAGAAATTTTCAGGAAAATAGGTTACTCGAATCCAGTAGATGTTATAGCTCTTTCCAGTATTCATAACGGTTTCCTTCCTAACCTTTTGTTTGAAGCTGTGTGGTAGGTAAGTATCTAGATTATATCGTTATTTTCTCTTTGAGTTACATGTGATGTACATTTTAGTCGTTGCTGCTGTTGTAAGGCCTTAAGAGTTGTGGTTTTTCTTATTTGGTACAATTCTCTGACTATGATGACTGTAGCGCCAATCATCGAAGACAGGTGGCCTCGATAAAATCGACATGCAATTTTCGCACAAAGTCGTTTTTTATCTGATAAAACATTTGTGTACAGCTGGCAGTTTCGATATTTCTTAAATAGTCTGGTACCGTGCTGTGTTTATTGCAATCTGAAGGCATTCATTTAGCAAATGTTATATGGTGAACCCAAAAAGCGGATTGCAAATGGGAGGGTACCAAAATCAAACAAGTTTTTTTTTAACAGAGAACGAGAAGAGTGACAGTAAGATCCATCGCATTGAGATAGCCAAGGAAGCATTCCAAAAGCTAAGCAGAGTATTGAGAAATAGAAAGAATTTTGTTAGACATAAGGAAAAGAGTACTAGACTACGATGTGATAGATGTATGGCAGTGAGGACTGGTCGATCTTCTCAAAGATGAAGAGGAGACTAGAAGCAACAGAATTCTGGTTCTACAGAAGGATGCTGAGGATACAGTGGACCGAACATGCGAATAAAGACGAAGTTTTGGAGAAAATGGAAACAAAATGGTAACTCATACTCAACATCAAAAAGAGACAATTGAGGTTTGTAGGGCATATAATGAGGAAAGAAGGCTTGGAAAATCTGACACTCAAGGGACAGATAGAAGACAGTGCATAACATACCTAGTGAGCTTGTGAAAATGGATGGCGGAAAAAAGCTTGGGAGAAATAACAGAAAGAGAAAGTTTATTAAGAGATACAAGGGACAAGAAGTAGTGGAGAGCCATGATCGTCTACATCCTGAGGGGACACGACACATAAAAATGAAAATTTGTTTCTGAAAATGAAACTACTTCAATTTGTTTTTTATGAATAGAATTAAATTTTTAAATTTATTTTTTTATTTTTTTTAAACAGAATTACATTTTTAAATGAAACATGATCTGGGTTTTTTTTTTTGTATTTTTTTCATTTTGCTAAATTTATTTTTCGATCAAGGCGATTGATCGGAGAACTCATGTTTCTATCAGAGTTGGTAAAATAGCCACTTAATTTGGATCCTTTCTGGTGAAAAATTTCTAATGGTTGCTGAAAACGTAGGTAATAAAAAAACAGAAAATGAAATACATAGAAACATTACCGTTGGTATTGAATTGAGTTATTAATGAGTTCAGTACCGGATGTAACTGCAGAACTGTTTAATTGTTAGATTAAGTTTTGAACCGTTGTAACTTAGAAATGATTAAAGATATCTTAGTGGAATTCTCCGAGATTCTTATAACACTAGTGGAAACTACCTTGAGCAATAAGAATGTATAATTACTCTCTAAGCTTAACAGAAGTATCGTGATGAAATCAGTCATAAGCGAAAATGATATGCCCATTATTAATCATAGTTAAAATCGGAAGCAAATGTATTGAAATTAAATTCAAATATATAATATATATATATATATATATATATATATATATATATATATATATATATATATATATATATATGCGCGCGTGTGTGTGTGTGTGTATGTGTTATTCCAGGATTATTTTTGAACTTATTCAAGATTACCTTCGTCGTCTTCTAACCTGTCCTGAAGCAACAAGGTGCCTCACATGTTTCTCGTATGATTTCATTTTTTTCACTGCTCTTTGAATTGTCATCGTTGAAAATCCTCGAAATCCACGAAATGTCTTATGGATTGAGTTCGATCTTTTCTAATTGACCCAATTGATTTATGTTGAAATGATGATCCGTCTTCCTGTTGTGACCTCCTGATCCAGTTTTCCTCTATACTGTTCCCACTTTTTAAAACTTATTCACCGTTCTCTTGATGGCTCTTGAATGGACTTTCAAGATGGAAGCCAGAGCATGAATGTTCGTACCAATACTGAAGGCTTGAATAATCTTTTCCCTCTTACCATTGCTCACTTGGGAAGACAGTGGGGCTGACACAAAACGATTTTAACCTGTTCATTTTCTTGCCGAATATCTCAAAGTGTTTTCAGTGATTCTTACAACAAATGGTCTCAAGATGGCTAAACGTCTTATCTGAAAACCTGGAAAAAAGAAATTCAGTCAGTTTAGTGGTTGTTTTTTTTTAGATAGTAAACATTTTATGGAATGGACAGTTATGCTGTCACATGATTTGGGCAATTATGCTGTTACACTCGGTATATTAAATTTATTCTTCAAAAGTAGAGTTAATTTTTCTTTTCGGCAATGGTCATAAATCAGGAAGCTCTTCGATACATTTTGGCCGGAAAGCAATGAGTCGGAATAGAGTTCCATAAGCAAGAAGTGTGATGAAGGAAACTATTAGCATAGAAATTACGGTTACACTCAGACAATTCAACTGTAAATGGATGAGACATTGTTGCCAAGCTAGTACTGCGCTTAAATTCACAAAGTCTAGGTACCCTAACGAATAGCTCGTCGGAACAATTGCCATGAAAGTATTTATAGAAATGGCACTGGAAAGCTACATTATGGCAGGCGAGGATGTGACTGACTGAAGCAGGCCAAGAGCAATAACATTGGTGATTCTCTTTTGGATTTTAGGAAGAATCTCTAACTATATAGCAGTTTCATTGGACCGTATGTAGCAGCAATATTCTAAGCATGGGCGCATAGTAGACTTATAGATGTGTAAGACACATTCTGGTGAAAAAAATGTCTAGCACGACAGAGTGAACCAATTTTCTTAGCAAATCACCTGGCAATGGATTCATTGTAGTCTTTCTACTTTCATGTCAGCCGAGTATGTTAACGCGAGAGACGCAATGAGTCACTCTCCTGAAGGTCAGCATCAGTTATGCCGATGGAAGGTAGAAAGCGATCTCCAAAATGAGAGTGGCAGTTTGAGTAAAATTCCCAAATTTTTGACATGAAACCTTTCCATACAAACTGCTGAATCTGGTTTTCACTAAAGAAAATTTTATTGGTCACAAATTGTTAACAAGTAATCGTAAGATTAACAAAAAGAATGCAAACTGGAGAGTAATATGTGCTCGTAGCGTAGTGGTTATTGGATTGGCGGGTCGAGTTCAAATTCCAGTCGAATTCGTTGCATTCACTTTCCCACAACACACTATCTCTTCTCCTCACAGCAAGAATTATCTTGGAAAGGTATGAATCCATCTGTTCTCTCGCCATCGAACTAGGTTTTAATAGTATGGCTTGGATCGGCAACCCGTCTAGGAGAAGGAAAACTCTGAAATCAAGACCCGAGGTAATCGTTGAAAACCAGTTTAGCTAACGCGTCCCCAAAGTAAAAGCTAACATGCTACAGAAAACACAGAAGCATTGCCAAGAGTGGTCAGGCTGTGTTCTTATCCTCCTCAGGGGAGACGGTAGGGTTAAGGCATAAAGTAAAGAGAACATGGAGAAAAAAGAAACTAAGTAAAAGAATATAGCTCTCCACATCTTTCTTTCTTTTATTATCTCTAATTTGAATCCAATAAGATTAACATAAAGAAGTAAAATTGAAAAGAATACAGGGAAGACAGAATTAAATAAAAGCGAGAGAGATAGAATGAAAAAGAGAGTAAGTCCGGGGAGTAAGGGTTGGAAAGAGAAGGCTTGTAAAAGAGAGAGAGAGAGAGAGAGAGAGAGAGAGAGAGAGAGAGAGAGAGAGAGAGAGAGAGAAAAGCAGTTAAAAGTAAAGAAGTGCACAGAGAGAGAACAACGGATAGTAATGATGGAGATGTGGCCGGCTGGAGAGTCTACAGGGACATAATACGGGAGCGGGTGTAAAACACTCAACACATAGTTCACCATCGTCCATCATGGTCTGTCGGGGAGGAAGTCATCTTGCTTCGTGTCGTATTCAAAGCGGGGTCCCACCACGAATGAAACAGAGGCTATATATCTTTGAAAACTAATTCTAAATAACGCGTGGACGACTTGAAAAAACATGAGCACAAATAGCCAGCGAAATAAATTTTGTGCTTAAATAGCGCGTTTATATGTTGGGCTTGCGAAAAAGAAATGTTCTTTTGAGATTAAGGAAGACGAAAAATGGCGTGGTGCGGAGAGAAAGGCGAAAAAAAATTCTTGAGAAAAATGGAAAGTAAAAGGCGTGAAAAAAAAAATAATCGGCGATATATGACCAAAGAGACTTCTGGAAAATCAAGAAGTATTAGAAAAGGAATAAAAAAAAAATCTAGTTTAAAGGTGGAAGCTGGAAAAGACTGGAATGACAACCGAAGGTCGAGAAAAAGAGTTAGAGTATAAGAAGTAGAAAGAAAGCAACTGAAGGTAAAAAAGAAGGTGAACGGGAAATAAAACGACTGAAGATAAAGAGAAAGATTGATAGAAAAATGGGAGTTAAATTTATAGAGGTGTGTAAGAAATAAAATGCAGTTGAAGGAGAAAGATGGGGAGAATATTTGAAGAAAAAAATCGCGAATGAATAAAGACATTGGAAGTATTCTCTGAAAAGTAATAAAAGGAAAGAAAGAAGCGAGCAAACATGGAAGAAAGAAAGAAAGAAAGAAAGAAAGAAAGAAAGAAAGAAAGAGAGAAGGAAGGCAAGATATCAGTAAGAAGACGGTAGTGTATAGAAATAATAAGAGGAGAAAAGGCTGAATGAAAGAGCGAAAAAGAAAAGGAGAAAAATAGGAAATAAAAGGAAAAAATAAAAGAAAAGAAAGAAATACTAAAGACAAACAAGAATCGATAAGACAAAAGAAAAAGTCGAAAAGAAGAATAAAAAAAAAAGATAGATAAAAACTGGAAAGAAAAGAAAGACAGGCAAAATATAAAAGAAAGATAGATAGATAGATAGATAGATAGATAGATAGATAGATATGAACACACTGGAAGAGAGAGAGAAAGAAAGAAAGTTAGAGAGATATAAACAGAATAGATAGATAGATAGATAGATAGATAGATAGATAGATAGATAGATAGATAGATAGATAGATATGAACACACTGGAAGAGAGAGGGAAAGAAAGAAAGATAAAGATAAAAAGAAATCCAAATGTCAATAGATAAAGAACTGGAAGAGAGAGAGAAAGAAAAAAATTAGGCAAATAGATATATAGATAGAGAATAGATAGATAGATAGTATATAGAACAATGGAAGAGAGAGAGAAAGAAAGAAAGTTAGAGAGATATAAACAGAATAGATAGATAGATGATAGATAGTTAGATAGATGAATTTAAAAGAGATAGAATAACAAAAGGGAAAGAAAAGATATAAAAAGATAAAGAAAAAAGATAAAGAAAAGGAAAATAGATAGAAGAAAACTGAAGAGAAAAGAAATTATAAACAGAATAGATAGATAGATAGATAAAAAAAGAAAAATGATAGAGACAAACAAGAATCACATGAACAAGAAATGAAAAAAAAATGAAAAAGAAAGAAAGATTGATAGATAGATAGATAGAAAAACAAAGAAAGAAAGGCAATTCTTTAAAAAAGCAAATTAAAAGGCCAACAAGAAAGAGCGAGTAAAAAATAGAAAGAACAAAGGAAAGAAAGTAAAGTTAAACAAAGAAAGAAAAAAAATCAAGAAAGAAAAAGAAAGGAAAATAAAGAAAAGGAAAAGTATAGACCCTGCCCCCAAAAAATAGAGAAAAGAAAAACAATAATGAAGCAAATGAAAAAATGAAAAAAAGGAAATGGAATGAAAGAAAAAAAGAAAAGAGAAAAAGAAAGAAAGCAGAAAATAGAACAAGATAAAGAAAAAAAAAAAGAAAAAAAAAATCGAAGGAAAGTATAGAATAGAGAGAAAAAAAAAAAGAGGAGGGTAGAACAAATAATTAAAAAGAAATGGAATAAGAATAAAACTTAAAAAGGGAGGAAGAAGCGGAAGAGAAATGGAATTGAATAGGAGGCGGGCAGAGACATAGATATTGAATAGGGGGCGGATTAAAAAAATATCATCAAGAAAAAAGAAAGGATAAAGAAAGAAAAGAAGGAGAAAAGAAAGAAAGAAAGAAAAGCGAGAAGGAGAAAAAGGGTGAGCAAGAAATTTGGAAATCGTGAAATACGAGTAGAAATAATAAGCATGAAAAAGGAAGAAAAATGAAAAAAAAGAGAAAAATAAAAGAAAAACGAAAAAAAAGGTAGAAAAAAAGTAAGGGGAACACTAAAGAAAAAAGTAAGGAAAAGAAAGAACAAAGAAATAAGAGTAAAGAGGATGAAAAAGAATGGAGACGTGAAATAGAAGCAGAAAGAAAGAATGAATATAGGAAGACATATACGAAAAACGGAAGAAGGAAAGGAAAAGTTGGATGAGCGAAATAGGACTCAGAGAAATAAACGGGCAAAATGAGAAAAGAAAAGAAAAAAGAAGAGTAAGTGAAAAAGAGAGAAAGATAAAAAGAAATCGAAGGTAAACGAAATAGGAATGCTTATGTGAAACATGTCAGTAAAAAGTAAAAAGATGGACACGGTAAAAAGAAAGAAAGAAAAAGAAAGATGGACGATGAAATTATAATAGGATCGTATAAAGAGAAGCAATGTAAAGAAAGAAAGAAAGAAAACTGAAAAGAAAGAAGAAAAAAACATGAAAAATATAGAAGCATCGTGTAAAAAACTATTATATTAAAAAAGAAAGAAAGAAATGTTGAATGGAAGAAGAAAGAGAAAAAAAGAAAAAACAAAATAGAGAATGCAAACATTGAAAGTTTTTTAAGTTACAAATATCAGTCAGTTATGTGCCATGCGTGATACATGACTGACGAGACAAACTTTTTCCCGCAGTAGGTTGCCATTTCTTTCTGCGATAGAGTAGTTGCCATCTGAGGCTCTAGAACTCGGTCTGTCCAGCTATTCATCCATAGCTGGGGGGGAGAAGAAGAGGATTCATACTTTTCCCAAGGATATTAGCGCGTAAGTGAATGTAATGGATTCGACTGGAATTCGAACTCGGCTCTCCGACTACCTCAATCCGAGCCGCTATCCATTATTTTACCGTGCGACTGCAAAGTATTGCAGGGTGCTGAAACACATGCACCATTTTCTGAAATCAGTTTTCTAATATTCGGTTATTGCGATACTGATTTTAGACTGTAAGTAGGGCCGAGAACTTTTCAGCATGCCTTCATAACTTAAGTACAACAAAGAAATTGAGAAAAAAAAAACATAAATATATTAGCAAAGAGAAAGAAAATAACATGAAAAAATAGAGATTGCAGTCAATGAAAAAAAGAAAAGAAAAAGAAGAAAGGAAAAAGAATGTTTTAAATCAAGCTAGGCATTTTTCGGAAGTTTGGCGTAGCATAATCTTCCTGCGTCCATCTCTTTTTTGTTACATTCATTTTGACGTACCAAAACAAAGAAAAAATGTAAAAAATATAAAAGAAAGAAAAACAAAAAGGGGGAGGAAGAAAAAAAAAACGAAAATTAGATAGAGATGGCGAAAGAGAGGAAACAGTGTGAATCATCTTTTCACACACCTTAAAAAAAGAAGGTAAAAGATTTCAATGCAGATTTTAAACAAAACTAGAAAAATAAATTAGGAGGAAAAAAGAAGTAAAATTATTTCGCCATCTGTCCTTCAAGGGTCTCGTTAAAATTCTGCTACGGCCGCTGTCATAGATTAACATTTTCCGACTAAAATCAAAATTAGCGCAAATCAAATACCGCTCCTTCGCAATGCCGATAATTTCCAAGCGGAAAATATTGCTGATGACCAATATCCAGAAAGATGAGATGAACGAAGAGAAATGATATATAAGTTCTTTCTTTCTTTCTTTCTTTCTTTCTTTCTTTCTTTCTTTTTCTTTCTTAATTATTATTATTATTATTATTATTATTATTATTATTTCTTTGATTTCTAGTGTGTCCTCATTTCTTTCCGTGATCCGTCCAGAGACATAAGGTCAGAAATGACATCATGATATTTTCCACTGAGCAATTTTGAAGAAAAAAAAAATCATATATTTTACATAAATAAAGTTCTTTGTAAGGTGTGGCTTGTACTTAGTGCCATGAGAGCAATTTTTGATCCCAGAATTTTAATGAATCTATTGGAACCTTACCAGGAATCCGAGGCCATTCTCAATGAATCTATTGAACCTTTTTCAATCAATATGAGGGCTCCAACTACAACTGGAATTGTTGATGTCCTCATGTACCATATATATGAGATTTCAATTTTAAGATCCTTGTATTTGTATAGTGTTTGATCTTCAAAGATACATTAAAATGTGCAGAGACTGCCATGTCAATAAGTAATCACATTCTCTTTATAAGATCCTTGTATTTGTATAGTGTTTGATCTTCAAAGATACATTAAAAAAACTACCATGTCAGTAATCACATTCTATTATAAGATCCTTGTATTTGTATAGTGTTTGATCTTCAAAGATACATTAAAATCTGCAGAGACTACCATGTCAATAAGTAATCACATTCTCTTAAAGATCCTTGTATTTGTATAGTGTTTGATCTTCAAAGATACATTAAAATCTGCAGAGACTGCCATGTCAATAAATATTCTCTTATAAGATCCATAGTGTTTTCTTCAAAGATACATTAAAATCTGCAGAACTGCCATGTCAATAAGTAATATTTAAGATATAGTGTTTGATCTTCAAAGATACATTAAAAACTGCCATGTCAATAAGTAATCACATTCTCTTATAAGATCCTTGTATTTGTATAGTGTTTTGATCTTCAAAGATACATTAAAATCTGCAGAGACTGCCATGTCAATAAGTAATCATAATAAGATCCTTGTATTTGTATAGATCTTCAAAGTATTTGATCTTCAAAGATACATTAAAATCTGCAGAGACTGCCAAAATGTCAATAAGTAATCACATTCTATTATAAGATCCTTGTATTTGAATAGTGTTTGATCTTTCAAAGATGCCATTCAAAAATCTGCAGAGACTACCATGTCAATAAAAGTAATGCCACATTCTCTTTATAAGATCCTTGTATTTGTATAGTGTTTGATCTGTCAAAGATACATTAAAATCTGCAGAGACTGCATTAATGTCAAGACTGCCATGTAATCACATTCTCTTATAAGATCCTTGTATTTGTATAGTGTTTGATCTTCAAAGATACATTAAAATCTGCAGAGACTGCCATGTCAATAAGTAATCACATTCTCTTATAAGATCCTTGTATTTGTATAGTGTTTGATCTTCAAAGATACATTAAAATCTGCAGAGACTGCCAAAGACATTCTCTTATAAGATCCATGTCTTCAAAACATTAAAATCTGCAGAGACTGCCATGTCAATAAGTAATCACATTCTCTTATAAGATCCTTGTATTTGTATAGTGTTTGATCTTCAAAGATACATTAAAATCTGCAGAGACTCATGTCAATAAGTAATCACATTCTCTTATAAGATCCTTGTATTTGTATAGTGTTTGATCTTCAAAGATACATTAAAATCTGCAGAGACTGCCATGTCAATAAGTAATCACATTCTCTTATAAGATCCTTTGTATTTGTATAGTGTTTGATCTTCAAAGATACATTAAAATCTGCAGAGACTGCCATGTCAATAAGATCTATTATAAGATCCCTTGTTTAATCACATTCTCATTAATAAGTAATCCATTTGTATTTGTATAGTGTTTGATCTTCAAAGATACATTAAAATCTGCAGAGACTGCCATGTCAATAAGTAATCACATTCTCTTATAAGATCCTTGTATTTGTATAGTGTTTGATCTTCAAAGATACATTAAAATCTGCAGAGACTGCCATGTCAATAAGTAATCACATTCTCTTATAAGATCCTTGTATTTGTATAGTGTTTGATCTTCAAAGATACATTAAAATCTGCAGAGACTGCCATGTCAATAAGTAATCACATTCTCTTATAAGATCCTTGTATTTGTATCAAAGTGTTTGATCTTCAAAAGATACATTAAAATGTTTGCAAAGATACATTAAAATCTGCCATGTCAATAAGTAATCACATTCTCTTATAAGATCCTTGTATTTGTATAGTGTTTGATCTTCAAAGATACATTAAAATCTGCAGAGACTGCCATGTCAATAAGTAATCACATTCTATTATAAGATCCTTTTGTATTTGTATAGTGTTTGATCTTCAAAGATACATTAAAATCTTGTATTTGCAGAGACTACCATGTCAATAATGTAATCACATTCTATTATAAGATCCTTGTATTTGTATAGTGTTTGATCTTCAAAGATACATTAAAATCTGCAGAGACTGCCATGTCAATAAGTAATCACATTCTCTTATAGTGTTTGATCTTCAAAGATACATTAAAATCTGCAGAGACTGCCATTTGTAATCACATTCTATTATAGTATTTGTTAGTGTTTGATCTTCAAAGATACATTAAAATCTGCAGAGACTGCCATGTCAATAAGTAATCACATTCTCTTATAAGATCCTTGTATTTGTATAGTGTTTGATCTTCAAAGATACATTAAAATCTGCAGAGACTGCCATGTCAATAAGTAATCACATTCTATTATAAGATCCTTGTATTTGTATAGTGTTTGATCTTCAAAGATACATTAAAATCTGCAGAGACTGCCATGTCAATAAGTAATCACATTCTCTTATAAGATCCTTGTATTTGTATAGTGTTTGATCTTCAAAGATACATTAAAATCTGCAGAGACTGCCATGTCAATAAGTAATCACATTCATTATAAGATCCTTGTATTTGTATAGTGTTTGATCTTCAAAGATACATTAAAATCTGCAGAGACTGCCATGTCAATAAGTAATCACATTCTATTATAAGATCCTTGTATTTGTATAGTGTTTGATCTTCAAAGATACATTAAAATCTGCAGAGACTGCCATGTCAATAGTTAATCACATTCTCTTATAAGATCCTTGTATTTGTATAGTGTTTGATCTTCAAAGATACATTAAAATCTGCAGAGACTGCCATGTCAATAAGTAATCACATTCTCTTATAAGATCCTTGTATTTGTATAGTGTTTGATCTTCAAAGATACATTAAAATCTGCAGAGACTGCCATGTCAATAAGTAATCACATTCTTTATAAGATCCTTAGTATAGTGTTTGATCTTCAAAGATACATTAAAATCTGCAGAGACTGCCATGTCAATAAGTAATCACATTCTATTATAAGATCCTTGTATTTGTATAGTGTTTGATCATTTCAAAGATACATTAAAATCTGCAGAGACTGCCATGTCAATAAGTAATCACATTCTCTTATAAGATCCTTGTATTTGTATAGTGTTTGATCTTCAAAGATACATTAAAATCTGCAGAGACTGCCATGTCAATAAGTAATCACATTCTCTTATAAGATCCTTGTATTTGTATAGTGTTTGATCTTCAAAGATACATTAAAATCTGCAGAGACTGCCATGTCAATAAGTAATCACATTCTCTTATAAGATCCTTTGTATTTGTATAGTGTTTGATCTTCAAAGATACATTAAAAAACTACCATGCAGTAATCACAGTAAAATCTGCAGAGACTGCCATGTCAATAAGTAATCACATTCTCTTATAAGATCCTTGTATTTGTATAGTGTTTGATCATCAAAGATACATTAAAATCTGCAGAGACTGCCATGTCAATAAGTAATCACATTCTCTTATAAGATCTTTGTATTTGTATAGTGTTTGATCTTCAAAGATACATTAAAATCTGCAGAGACTGCCATGTCAATAAGTAATCACATTCTCTTATGAGATCCTTGTATTTGTATAGTGTTTGATCTTCAAAGATACATTAAAATCTCTGCAGAGACTGCCATGTCAATCTTAAGATACATTAAAATCTAATCACAGTAATTCTATTATAAGATCCTTGTATTTGTATAGTGTTTGATCTTCAAAGATACATTAAAATCTGCAGAGACTGCCATGTCAATAAGTAATCACATTCTATTATAAGATCCTTGTATTTGTATAGTGTTTGATCTTCAAAAGATACATTAAAATCTGCAGAGACTGCCATGTCAATAAGTAATCACATTCTCTTATAAGATCCTTGTATTTGTATAGTGTTTGATCTTCAAAGATACATTAAAATCTGCAGAGACTGCCATGTCAATAAGTAATCACATTCTCTTATAAGATCCTTGTATTTGTATAGTGTTTCAAAGATACATTAAAATCTCAGAAATGTCAATAAGTAATCACATTCTATTATAAGATCCTTGTATTTGTATAGTGTTTGATCTTCAAAGATACATTAAAATCTGCAGAGACTGCCATGTCAATAAGTAATCACATTCTATTATAAGATCCTTGTATTTGTATAGTGTTTGATCATTAAAATTCAAAGATACATTAAAATCTGCAGAGACTACATTAAAATCTGCAGAGACTGCCATGTCAATAAGTAATCACATTCTATTATAAGATCCTTGTATTTGTATAGTGTTTGATCTTCAAAGATACATTAAAATCTGCAGAGACTGCCATGTCAATAAGTAATCACATTCTATTATAAGATCCTTGTATTTGTATAGTGTTTGATCTTCAAAGATACATTAAAATCTGCAGAGACTGCCATGTCAATAAGTAATCACATTCTCTTATAAGATCCTTGTATTTGTATAGTGTTTGATCTTCAAAGATACATTAAAATCTGCAGAGACTGCCATGTCAATAAGTAATCACATTCTCTTATAAGATCCTTGTATTTGTATAGTGTTTGATCTTCAAAGATACATTAAAATCTGCAGAGAAAGTAATCACATTCTCTTATAAGATCCTTGTATTTGATACATTAAAATCTGCAGAGACTGCCATGTCAATAAGTAATCACATTCTCTTATAAGATCCTTGTATTTGTATAGTGTTTGATCTTCAAAGATACATTAAAATCTGCAGAGACTGCCATGTCAATAAGTAATCACATTCTCTTATAAGATCCTTTGTATTTGTATAGTGTTTGATCTTCAAAGATACATTAAAATCTGCAGAGACTGCCATGTCAATAAGTAATCACATTCTATTATAAGATCCTTGTATTTGTATAGTGTTTGATCTTCAAAGATACATTAAAATCTGCAGAGACTGCCATGTCAATAAGTAATCACATTCTCTTATAAGATCCTTGTATTTGTATAGTGTTTGATCTTCAAAGATACATTAAAATCTGCAGAGACTGCCATGTCAATAAGTAATCACATTCTCTTATAAGATCCTTGTATTTGTATAGTGTTTGATCTTCAAAGATACATTAAAATCTGCAGAGACTACCATGTCAATAAGTAATCACATTCTATTATAAGATCGTTGTATTTGTATAGTGTTTTGATCTTCAAAGATACATTAAAATAGTGTTTAAGATCTTGTATTTTCAAAGATACATTAAAATCTGCAGAGACTGCCATGTCAATAAGTAATCACATTCTCTTATAAGATCCTTGTATTTGTATAGTGTTTGATCTTCAAAGATACATTAAAATCTGCAGAGACTGCCATGTCAGTAAGTAATCACATTCTCTTATAACATTAAAATCTGCAGAACTGCCATGTCAATAAGTAATCACATTCTATTATAAGATCCTTGTATTTGTATAGTGTTTTGATCTTCAAAGATACATTAAAATCTGCAGAGACTGCCATGTCAATAAGTAATCACATTCTCTTTATAAGATCCTTGTATTTGTATAGTGTTTGATCTTCAAAGATACATTAAAATCTGCAGAGACTGCCATGTCAATAAGTAATCACATTCTCTTATAAGATCCTTGTATTTGTATAGATCTTCAAAGTTTGATACCTTCAAAGATACATTAAAATCCTTGTATTTGCAGAGACATTAAAATCTGCAGAGATGTCAATAAGTAATCACATTCTCTTATAAGATCCTTGTATTTGTATAGTGTTTGATCTTCAAAGATACATTAAAATCTGCAGAGACTGCCATGTCAATAAGTAATCACATTCTCTTATAAGATCCTTGTATTTGTATAGTGTTTGATCTTCAAAGATACATTAAAATCTGCAGAGACTGCTATGTCAATAAGATAATCACATTCTCTTATAAGATCCTTGTATTTGTATAGTGTTTGATCTTCAAAGATACATTAAAATCTGCAGAGACTGCCATGTCAATAAGTAATCACATTCTCTTATAAGATCCTTGTATTTGTATAGTGTTTGATCTTCAAAGATACATTAAAATCTGCAGAGACTACCATGTCAATAAGTAAATCACATTCTATTATAAGATCCTTGTATTTGTATAGTGTTTGATCTTCAAAGATACATTAAAATCTAAAATCTGCAGTAATCACACTTATGCCATGATCTTCAAAATACATTAAAATCACCATGTTCTCTTATAAGATCCTTGTATTTGTATAGTGTTTGATCTTCAAAAAGATACATTAAAATCTGCAGAGACTGCCATGTCAATAAGTAATCACATTCTTTATAAGATCCTTGTATTTATTTATATAGTGTTCCTTGTATTAAAAGTGTTTATAGACTGCCATGTCAATAAGTAATCTTCTTATAAAGAATTTTTGTTTGATAGTAAAATCTGATTGTCAATAAAATTCTATTATGAGATCCTTGTATTTTTTATAGTGTTTGATCAGAGACATTAAAATGCCATGTCAATAAGTAATCACATTCTCTTATAAGATCCTTGTATTTGTATAGTGTTTGATCTTCAAAGATACATTAAAATCTGCAGAGACTACCATGTCAATAAGTAATCACATTCTATTATAAGATCCTTGTATTTTGTATAGTGTTTTGATCTTTGTAAAATCTAGACTGCCATGTTTAATCACATTCTCAATCCTTGTATTTGTATAGTGTTTATCTTCAAAATACATGCAGAGACTGCCATGTCAATAAGTAATCACATTCTATTATAAGATCCTTGTATTTGTATAGTGTTTGATCTTCAAAGATACATTAAAATCTGCAGAGACTGCCATGTCAATAAGTAATCACATTCTCTTATAAGATCCTTGTATTTGTATAATTGTTTGATCTTCAAAAGATACATTAAAATCTACAGAGACATGTCAATAATAATCATTCTCATGTCAATTAAAAGTAATGCCACATTCTCTTATAAGATCCTTGTATTTGTATAGTGTTTGATCTTCAAAGATACATTAAAATCTGCAGAGACTGCCATGTCAATAAGTAATCACATTCTCTTATAAGATCCTTGTATTTGTATAGTGTTTGATCTTCAAAGATACATTAAAATCTGCAGAGACTGCCATGTCAATAAGTAATCACATTCTTATAAGATCTTGTATTTGTATAGTGTTTGATCTTAATACATTTAAAATCTCAGAGACTGCCATGTCAATAAGTAATTTTCTATTATAAGATCCTTGTATTTGAGTGTTTGATCTTCAAAAGATACATTAAAATCTGCAGAGACTGCCATGTCAATAAGTAATCACATTCTATTATAAGATCCTTTGTATTTGTATAGTGTTTGATCTTCAAAGATACATTAAAATCTGCAGAGACTGCCATGTCAATAATTAATCACATTCTCTTATAAGATCCTTTGTATTTGTATAGTGTTTGATCTTCAAAGATACATTAAAAATCTGCAGAGACTGCCATGTCAATAAGTAATCACATTCTATTATAAGATCCTTGTATTTGTATAGTGTTTGATCTTCAAAGATACATTAAAATCTGCAGAGACTTATAAGATCCTTGTATTTGTATAGTGTTTGATCTTCAAGATACATTAAAAATGCTGTAATGCCATGTCAATAAGTAATCACATTCTCTTATAAGATCCTTGTATTTGTATTTGATACATTAAAATAGTGTTTGATCATTCTCAAAGATACATTTAAAATCTGCAGACTGCCATGTCAATAAGTAATCACATTCTCTTATAAGATCCTTGTATTTGTATAGGGTTTGATCTTCAAAAGATACATTAAAATCTGCAGAGACTGCCATGTCAATAGTAATCACATTCTATTATAAGATCCTTGTATTTGTATAGTGTTTGATCTTCAAAGATACATTAAAATCTGCAGAGACTGCCATGTCAATAAGTAATCACATTCTCTATTATAAGATCCTTGTATTTGTATAGTGTTTGATCTTCAAAGATACATTAAAATCTGCAGAGACTGCCATGTCAATAAGTAATCACATTCTCTTATAAGATCCTTGTATTTGTATAGTGTTTTTGATCTTCAAAGTATTTGTCAATAAGTAATCACATTCTCTTATAAGATCCTTGTATTTGTATAGTGTTTGATCTTCAAAGATACATTAAAATCTGCAGAGACTGCCATGTCAATAAGTAATCACATTCTCTTATAAGATCCTTGTATTTGTATAGTGTTTGATCTTCAAAGATACATTAAAATCTGCAGAGACTGCCATGTCAATAAGTAATCACATTCTCTTATAAGATCCTTGTATTTTGTATAGTGTTTGATCTTCAAAGATACATTAAAATCTGCAGAGACTGCCATGTCAATAAGTAATCACATTTCTCTTATAAGATCCTTGTATTTGTATAGTGTTTGATCTTCAAAGATACATTAAAATCTGCAGAGACTGCCATGTCAATAAGTAATCACATTCTCTTATAAGATCCTTGTATTTGTATAGTGTTTGATCTTCAAAGATACATTAAAATCTGCAGAGACTGCCATGTCAATAAGTAATCACATGTCAATAAGTAATCACTGCCATGTCATTCATTCTCTTATAAGATCCTTGTATTTGTATAGTGTTTGATCTTCAAAGATACATTAAAATCTGCAGAGACTGCCATGTCAATAAGTAATCACATTCTATTATAAGATCCTTGTATTTGTATAGTGTTTGATCTTCAAGATACATTAAAATCTGCAGAGACTGCCATGTCAATAAGTAATCACATTCTATTATAAGATCTTTTGTATTTGTATAGTGTTTGATCTTCAAAGATACATTAAAATCTGCAGAGAGTGCCATGTCAATAAGTAATCACATTCTATTATAAGATCCTTGTATTTTGTATAGTGTTTGATCTTAAAAGATACATTAAAATCTGCAAAGACTACCATGTCATGTAAATACATTCATCCTTGTATTTGTATAGTGTTTTGTTCTTCAAAGATACATTAAAATCTGCAGAGACTGCCATGTCTAAGTAATCACATTCTCTTAAGATCCTTGTATTTGTATAGTGTTTGATCTTCAAAGATACATTAAAATCTGCAGAGACTACCATGTCAATAAGTAATCACATTCTATTATAAGATCCTTGTATTTGTATAGTGTTTGATCTTCAAAGATACATTAAAATCTGCAGAGACTGCCATGTCAATAAGTAATCACATTCTCTTATAAGATCCTTGTATTTGTATAGTGTTTGATCTTCAAAGATACATTAAAATCTGCAGAGACTGCCATGTCAATAAGTAATCACATTCTCTATAAGATCCTTGTATTTGTATAGTGTTTGATCTTCAAAAGATACATTAAAATCTGCAGAGACTGCCATGTCAATAAGTAATCACATTCTATTATAAGATCCTTGTATTTGTATAGTGTTTGATCTTCAAAAGATACATTAAAATCTGCAGAGACTACCATGTCAATAAGTAATCACATTCTCTTATAAGATCCTTGTATTTGTATAGTGTTTGATCTTCAAAGATACATTAAATCTGCAGAGACTGCCATGTCAATAAGTAATCACATTCTCTTATAAATCTTGTATTTGTATAGTGTTTGATCTTCAAAGATACATTAAAATCTGCAGAGACTACCATGTCAATAAGTAATCACATTCTATTATAAGATCCTTGTATTTGTATAGTGTTTGATCTTCAAAGATACATTAAAATCTGCAGAGACTGCCATGTCAATAAGTAATCATTCATTTCTCTTATATAGTGATCCTTATATTTTGTATGCCATGTGTTTAAGATCTTCATTTGTATAGTTTGATCTTCATTAAAATCTGCAGAGACTACCATGTCAATAAGTAATCACATTCTCTTATAAGATCCTTGTATTTTATAGTGTTTGATCTTCAAAGATACATTAAAATCTGCAGATCACCATGTCAATAAGTAATCATTTCTCTTATAAGATCCTTGTATTTTTTTAGTGTTTGTTCTTCAAAGATACATTAAAATCTGCAGAGACTGCCATGTCAATAAGTAATCACATTCTCTTATAAGATCCTTGTATTTGTATAGTGTTTGATCTTCAAAGATACATTAAAAATCTGCAGAGACTGCCATGTCAATAAGTAATCACATTCTCTTATAAGATCCTTGTATTTGTATAGTGTTTGATCTTCAAAAGATACATTAAAATCTGCAGAGACTGCCATGTCAATAAGTAATCACATTCTCTTATAAGATCCTTGTATTTGTATAGTGTTTGATCTTCAAAAGATACATTAAAATCTGCAGAGACTGCCATGTCAATAAGTAATCACATTCTCTTATAAGATCCTTTGTATTTTGTATAGAGTTTGATCTTCAAAGATACATTAAAAAAAGAGACTGCCATGTCAATTAAAATCTGATCCTTGTAATAGTGGGTTTGATCTTCAAAGAAACATTAAAATCTACCCAGAGACTGCCATGTCAATAAGTAATCATTCTATTATAAGATCCTTGTATTTGTATAGTGTTTGATCTTCAAAGATACATTAAAATCTGCAGAGACTGCCATGTCAATAAGTAATCACATTCTCTTATAAGATCCTTGTATTTGTATAGTTTTTGATCTTCAAAGATAAAATCTGCAGAGACTGCCATGTCAATAAGTAATCACATTCTCTTATAAGATCCTTGTATTTGTATAGTGTTTGATCTTCAAAGATACATTAAAATCTGCAGAGACTGCCATGTCAATAAGTAATCACATTCTCTTATAAGATCCTTGTATTTGTATAGTGTTTTGATCTTCAAAGATACATTAAAAATCTGCAGAGACTGCCATGTCAATAAGTAATCACATTCTCTTATAAGATCCTTGTATTTGTATAGTGTTTGATCTTCAAAGATACATTAAAATCTGCAGAGACTGCCATGTCAATAAAGTAATCACATTCTCTTATAAGATCCTTGTATTTGTATAGTGTTTGATCTTCAAAGATACATTAAAATCTGCAGAGACTGCCATGTCAATAAGTAATCACATTCTCTTATAAATCCTTGTATTTGTATAGTGTTTGATCTTCAAAGATACATTAAAAATCTGCAGACTGCCATGTTAATAATCACATTCTCTTAAGATCCTTGTATTTGTATAGTGTTTGATCTTCAAAGATACATTAAAATCTGCAGAGACTGCCATGTCAATAAGTAATCACATTCTCTTATAAGATCCTTGTATTTGTATAGTGTTTGATCTTCAAAGATACATTAAAAATCTGCAGAGACTGCCATGTCAATAGTAATCACATTATAAGATCCTTGTAAAATTTGTATATGATCTTCAATATATTTGGTCTTCATTAAAATCTGCAGAGACTGCCATGTCAATAAGTAATCATTCTCTTATAAGATCCTTGTATTTGTATAGTGTTTGATCTTCAAAGATACATTAAAATCTGCAGAGACTGCCATGTCAATAAGTAATCACATTCTCTTATAAGATCCTTGTATTTGTATAGTGTTTGATCTTCAAATTTGTATAGTGTTTACATTAAAATCTGCAGAGACTGCATGTCAATGTAATCACATTCTCTTATAGATCCCCCTTGTATTTGTATAGTGTTTGAATCAAAAGATACATTAAAACTGCAGAGACTGCCATGTTAATAAGTAATCATATTCTCTTATAAGATCCTTGTATTTGTATAGTGTTTGATCTTCAAAGATACATTAAAATCTGCAGAGACTTTACCATGTCAATAAGTAATCACATTCTATTATAAGATCCTTGTATTTGTATAGTGTTTGATCTTCAAAGATACATTAAAATCTGCAGAGACTGCCATGTCAATAAGTAATCACATTTCTTATAAGATCCTTGTATTTGTATAGTGTTTTGATCTTCAAAGATACATTAAAATCTGCAGAGACTGCCATGTCAATAAGTAATCATTCTCTTATAAGATCCTTGTATTTTATAGTGTTTGATCTTCAAAAGATACATTAAAATCTGCAGAGACTGCCATGTCAATAAGTAATCACATTCTGCCATGTTATAAGATCCTTGTATTTGTATAGTGTTTGATCTTCAAAGATACATTAAAATCTGCAGAGACTGCCATGTCAATAAGTAATCACATTCTCTTATAAGATCCTTGTATATAGTGTTTGATATTAAAGATACATTAAAATCTGCAGAGACTGCCATGTCAATAAGTAATCACATTCTCTTATAAGATCCTTGTATTTGTATAGTTTTGATCTTCAAAAGATACATTAAAATCTGCAGAGACTGCCATGTCAATAAGTAATCACATTCTCTTTATAAGATCCTTGTATTTGTATAGTGTTTGATCTTCAAAGATACATTAAAATCTGCAGAGACTGCCATGTCAATAAGTAATCACATTCTCTTATAAGATCCTTGTATTTGTATAGTGTTTGATCTTCAAAGATACATTAAAATCTGCAGAGACACCATGTCAATAAGTAATCACATTCTCTTATAAGATCCTTGTATTTGTATAGTGTTTGATCTTTCAAAGATACATTAAAATCTGCAGAGACTGCCATGTCAATAAGTAATCACATTCTCTTATAAGATCCTTGTATTTTGTATAGTGTGTTTGATCTTCAAAGATACATTAAAATCTGCAGAACTGCCATAATCACATTCTTATAAGATCCTTGTATTTGTATAGTGTTTGATCTTCAAAGATACATTAAAATCTGCAGAGACTGCCATGTCAATAGTAATCACATTCTCTTATAAGATCCTTGTATTTGTATAGTGTTTGATCTTCAAAAGATACATTAAAATCTGCAAAGACTGCCATGTCAATAAGTAATCACATTCTCTTATAAGATCCTTGTATTTGTATAGTGTTTGATCTTCAAAATTTACATTAAAATCTGCAAAGTTGCCATGTCAATAAGTAATCACATTCTCTTATAAGATCCTTGTATTTGTATAGTGTTTGATCTTCAAAAGATACATTAAAATCTGCAGAGACTACCATGTCAATAAGTAATCACATTCTCTTATAAGATACTTGTATTTGTATAGTGTTTGATCTTCAAAGATACATTAAAATCTGCAGAGTCAATAAGTAATCACACTGCCATGATCTTAAAATCTGCAAGACTCATGTCATTCTCTTATAAAGATCCTTGTATTTGTATAGTGTTTGATCTTCAAAGATACATTAAAATCTGCAGAGACTGCCATGTCAATAAGTAATCACATTCTCTTATAAGATCCTTGTATTTGTATAAGTGTTTGATCTTCAAAGATACATTAAAATCTACAGAGACTGCCATGTCAATAAGTAATCACATTCTATTATAAGATCCTTGTATTTGTATAGTGTTTGATCTTCAAAGATACATTAAAATCTGCAGAGACTGCCATGTCAATAAGTAATCACATTCTCTTATAAGATCCTTGTATTTTTGTTTATAGTGTTTGATGCCTTATCACATTAAAATCTGCATAGTGTTTTCTTCTTCAATAAGTAATCATTCTCTTATAAGATCCTTGTTTTTATAGTGTTTGATCTTCAAAAGATACATTAAAATCTGCAGCCATGTCAATAAGTAATCACATTCTCTTATAAGATCCTTGTATTTGTATAGATCTTCAAAGAATCATTAAAATCTGCAGAGACTGCCATCAAAAAAGTAATCACATTCTCTTATAAGATCCTTGTATTTGTATAGTGTTTGATCTTCAAAGATACATTAAAATACAGAGACTGCATGTCAATAAGTAATCACATTCTCTTATAAGATCCTTGTATTTTGTATAGTTTTTTTTGATCTTCAAGATACATTAAAATCTAAAATCAATTCTCTTATAAGTAATCACATTCTCTTATAAGATCCTTGTATTTGTATAGTGTTTGATCTTCAAAGATACATTATTAAAATCTGCAGAGACTGCCATGTCAATAAGTAATCACATTCTCTTATAAGATCCTTGTATTTGTATAGTGTTTGATCTTCAAAGATACATTAAAATCTGCAGAGACTGCCATGTCAATAAGTAATCACATTCTCTTATAAGATCCTTGTATTTGTTTATCAAAGTGTTTGATCTTCAAAAGATACATATAAATCCTTGTATTTGTATAGTGTTTGATCTGCCATTAAAATGTCAATAAGTAATCACATTCTCTTATAAGATCCTTGTATTTGTATAGTGTTTGATCTTCAAAGATACATTAAAATCTGCAGAACTGCCATGTCAATAAAAGTAATCACATTCTCTTATAAGATCCTTGTATTTGTATAGTGTTTGATCTTCAAGATACATTAAAAAAGAACTACCATGTCAATTAAAATTCTCTTATAAGCTTGTATTTGTATAGTGTTTGATCTTCAAAAGATACATTAAAATCTGCAGAACTGCCATGTCAATAAGTAATCACATTCTCTTATAAGATCCTTGTATTTGTATAGTTTTTGATCTTCAAAGATACATTAAAATCTGCAGAGACTGCCATGTGATTTTGTATAATCTTCAAATATACATTAAAATCTGCAGGAACCTGCCATCATTCTCTTATAAGATCCTTGTATTTGTATAGTGTTTGATCTTCAAAAGATACATTAAAATCTGCAGAGACTGCCATGTCAATAAGTAATCACATTCTATTTATAAGACCCTTGTATTTGTATAGTGTTTGATCTTCAAAGATACATTAAAATCTGCAGAGACTACCATGTCAATAAGTAATCACATTCTTTTATAAGACACTTGTATTTGTATAGTGTTTGATCTTCAAAGATACATTAAAATCTGCAGAGACTACCATGTCAATAAGTAATCACATTCTATTATAAGATCCTTGTATTTGTATAGTGTTTGATCTTCAAAGATACATTAAAATCTGCAGAGACTGCCATGTCAATAAGTAATCACATTCTATTATAAGATCCTTGTATTTGTATAGTGTTTGATCTTCAAATATACCTTAAAATCTGCAAGAGACTGCCATGTCAATAGTAATCACATTCTCTTATAAGATCCTTGTATTTTGTATAGTGTTTGATCTTCAAAGATACATTAAAATCTGCAAGAGACTACCATGTCAATAAGTAATCACATTCTCTTATAAGATCCTTGTATTTGTATGTGTTTGATCTTCAAAGATACATTAAAATCTGCAGAGACTGCCTGCCTTGTATTTGTATAATGTTTGATCTTCAAAGATCATTAAAATCTGCAGAGACTGCCATGTCAATAATCACATTCTCTTATAAGATCCTTGTATTTGTATAGTGTTTGATCTTCAAAGATACATTAAAATCTGCAGAGACTACCATGTCAATAAGTAATCACATTCTCTTATAAGATCCTTGTATTTGTATGTGTTTGATCTTCAAAAAGAAACATTAAAATCTGCAGAGACTGCCATGATAAATCATTCTCTTATAAGATCCTTGTATTTGTATAATCTTTAAAGAATGCAATTAAAAAATCTGCAGAGACTGCCATGTCAATAAGTAATCACATTCTCTTATAAGATCCTTGTATTTGTATAGTGTTTGATCTTCAAAGATACATTAAAATCTGCAGAGACTACCATGTCAATAAGTAATCACATTCTATTATAAGATCCTTGTATTTATATAGTGTTTGATCTTCAAAGATACATTAAAATCTGCAGAGACTGCCATGTCAATAAGTAATCACATTCTTTTATAAGATCCTTGTATTTGTATAGTGTTTGATCTTCAAATATACATTAAAATCTGCAGAGAGACTGCCATGTCAATAAGTAATCACATTCTCTTATAAGATCCTTGTATTTGTATAGTGTTTTATCTTCAAAAGATACATTAAAATCTGCAAGACTACCATGTCAATAAGTAATCACATTCCTCTTATAAGATCCTTGTATTTTATAGTGTTTGTTCTTCAAAAGATACAATTAAAATCTGCAGAGACTGCCATGTCAATAAGTAATCACATTCTCTTATAAGACCCTTGTATTTGTATAGTGTTTGATCTTCAAAAGATGCATTAAAATCTCTGCAGAGACTACCATGTCAATAAGTAAACACATTCTATTATAAGATCCTTGTATTTGTATAGTGTTTGATCTTCAAAAGATACATTAAAATCTGCAGAGACTACCATGTCAATAAGTAATCATGTCAATAAGTAATCACATTCTCTTTATAATATCCTTGTATTTGTATAGTGTTTGATCTTCAAGATACATTAAAATCTGCAGAGACTGCCATGTCAATAAGTAATCACATTCTCTTATAAGATCCTTGTATTTGTATAGTGTTTGATCTTCAAAGATATTCTAAAATCTGCAGAGACTGCCATGTCAATAAGTAATCACATTCTCTTATAAGATCCTTGTATTTGTATAGTGTTTGATCTTCAAAGAAACATTAAAATCTGCAGAGACTGCCATGTCAATAAGTAATCACATTCTCTTATAAGATCCTTGTATTTGTATAGTGTTTGATCTTCAAAGATACATTAAAATCTGCAGAGACTGCCATGTCAATAAGTAATCACATTCTCTTATAAGATCCCATATTTGTATAGTGTTTGATCTTCAAAGATACATTAAAATCTGCAGAGACTGCCATGTCAATAAGTAATCACATTCTCTTATAAAGATCCTTGTATTTGTATAATTTTGATCTTCAAATATACATTAAAATCTGCAGAGACATGTCCATGTCAATAAGATATATTTTTTTAATCAAGATACATTAAAATCTGCAGAGACTTCTATTATAAGATCCTTGTATTTTGTATAGTGTTTGATCTTGATCATTAAAATCTCAAGACTATGTCAATAAGTAATCACTTTCTTATATAAGATCCTTGTATTTGTATAGTGTTTGATCTTCGCCATTAAATCTGCAAGAACTCTTTATGTCAATAAGTAATCACATTCTCTTATAAGACCCTTGTATTTGTATAGTGTTTGATCTTCAAAAATACATTAAAATCTGCAAACTGCCATGTCAATAAGTAATCCATTCTCTTATAAGATCCTTGCTATTTGCATAGTGTTTGTCAATTACATTAAAATCTGTAATCCATGTCATAAGTAATCTCTTATAAGATCCTTGTATTTGTATAGTGTTTGATCTTCAAAGATGCATTAAAATCTGCAAGACTGCCATGTCAATAGTAATCACATTCTCTTATAAGATCCTTGTATTTGTATAGTGTTTGATCTTCAAAAGATACATTAAAATCTCTGCCATGTCAATGTAAGTAATCACATTCTCTTATGCCTGTATTTGTGCATTGTTTGATCTTCAAAGATACATTAAAATCTGCAGAACTGCCATGTCAATAAGTAATCCACTCTTATAAGATCCTTGTATTTGTATAGTGTTTGATCTTCAAATACATTAAAATCTGCAGAGACTGCCATGTCAATAAAGTAATCACATTCTCTTATAAGATCCTTTTATTTGTATAGTGTTTGATCTTCAAATATACATTAAAATCTGCAGGAAATCTAAAGTAATCACATTCTCTTATAAAGATCCAAGTTTTTTGATCTTCAGATACATTAAAATCAGTTGCCATTCAATAAGTAATCCACATTCTCTTATAAGATCCTTGTATTTGTATAGTGTTTGATCTTCAAAAGATACATTAAAATCTACCCAGAGACTGCCAATGTCAATAAGTAATCAAATTCTCTTATAAAGATCCCTCAATAAGTAATCACATTCTCTTTTGATATATTTGTATGTTTGATCTTCAAAGATACATTAAAATCTGCAGGACTGACATGTCAATAAGTAATCACATTCTCTTATAAGATCCCCTTGTATTTGTATAGTGTTTGATCTTCAAAATACATTAAAATCTTGCAGAGACTGCCATGTCAATAGTAATCACATTCTCTTATAAGATCCTTGTATTTGTATAGTGTTTGATCTTCAAAGATACATTAAAATCTGCAGAGACTGCCATGTCAATACGTAATCATTCTCTTATGAATCCTTGTATTTGTATAGTTTTTGATCTTCAAATGCATTAAAATCTGCAGAGACTACCATGTCAATAAGTAATCACATTTCTATTATAAGATCCTTGTATTTTTATAGTTTTTGATCTTCAAATACATTAAAATCTGCAGAGAACTGCCATGTCAATAAGTAATCACATTCTCTTATAAGATCCTTGTTATTTGTATAGTGTTTTGATCTTCAAATATACATTAAAATCTGCAGAGACTGCCATGTCAATAAATAATCCACATTCTCTTATAAGATCCTTGTTTGTATTTGATACATTAAAAAAGACTACCATGTCAATAAGTAAACTTTTTGAATGTATTTGTATAGTGTTTTTCAAAGATACATCAAAATCTGCAGAGACTGCCATGTCAATAGTAATCATTCTATTATAAGATCCTTGTATTTGTATAGTGTTTGATCTTCAAATATACATTAAAATCTCACCATGTCAATAAGTAATCACATTCTATTATAAGATCCTTGTATTTGTATAGTGTTTGATCTTCAAAATATACATTAAAATCTGCAGAGAGACTACCATGTCAATAAGTAATCACATTCTATTATAAGATCCTTGTATTTTTTAGTGTTTTGTTCTTCAAAGTCATTAAAATAAGACTGCCATATCAATAAGTAATCATTCTCTTATAAGATCCTTGTATTTGTATAGTGTTTGATCTTCAAAGATACATTAAAATCTACAGAGACTACCATGTCAATAAGTAATCACATTCTATTATAAGATCCCCTTTGTATTTGTATAGTGTTTGATCTTCAAAGATACATTAAAATCTGCAGAGACTGCCATGTCAATAAGTAATCACATTCTCTTATAAGATCCTTGTATTTGTATAGTGTTTGATCTTCAAAGATACATTAAAATCTGCAGAGACTACCATGTCAATAAGTAATCATTCTATTATAAGATCCTTGTATTTGTATAGTGTTTGATCTTCAAAATACATTAAAATCTGCAGAGACTGCCATGTCAATAAGTAATCACATTCTCTTATAAGATCCTTGTATTTGTATAGTGTTTGATCTTCAAGATACATTAAAATCTGCAGCGACTGCCATGTCAATAAAAGTAATCACATTCTATTATAAAGATCCTTGTATTTGTATAGTGTTTGATCTTCAAAGATACATTAAAATCTGCAGAGACTGCCATGTCAATAAGTAATCACATTCTCTTATAAGATCCTTGTATTTGTATAGTGTTTGATCTTCAAAGATACATCTAAAATGCACAGACTGCCATGAATTCTCTGATCCTTGTATTTGTATGGTTTTGATCTTTGTCATTAAATAAGTCAATAAATAATCACATTCTCTTATAAGATCCTTGTATTTGTATAGTGTTTGATCTTCAAACATTAACATTCAAATCTTTAAAATCTGCAATAAGTAATCACATTCTCTTATAAGATCCTTGTATTTTGTATAATCATTTGATCTTCAAATATACATTAAAATCTGCAGAACTGCCATGTCAATAAATAATTCATTCTATTATAAGATCCTTGTATTTGTATAGTGTTTGATCTTCAAATGTATATAAAAAATCTGCAGAGACTGCCATGTCAATAAGTAATCACATTCTCTTATAAGATCCTTGTATTTGTATAGTGTTTGATCTTCAAATATACATTAAAATCTGCAGAGACTGCCATGTCAATAAGATCCTTGCTTATTTTAACATAATCACATTTCTGCCATTATAAGATCCTTGTATTTTGTATAGTGTTTGATCTTCAAAAAGATACATTAAAATCTGCAGAGACTGCCATAATCCCAATAAGTATAATCACATCTCTCTTAGTAATCACATCCTTGTATTTGTATAGTGTTTTGATCTTCATTAAAATCTCACTGCCATGTCCAATAAGTATCACATTATAAGATCCTGCATTTGTATAGTGTTTTGATCTTCAAAGATACATTAAAAATCTACTACCATCAATAAGTAATCACATTCTCTTATAAGATCCTTGTATTTGTATTAGTGTTTGATCTTCAAAGATACATTAAAATCTGCAGAGACTCCCATGTCAATAAGTAATCACATTCTCTTATGAATCCTTGTATTTGTATAGTGTTTAATCTTCAAAGTTACATTAAAATCTCATGTCAATAATCACATTCTCTTATAAGTATTTGTATAGTGTTTGATCTTCAAAAGATACATTAAAATCTGCAGAGACTGCCATGTCAATAAGTAAATCATTCTATTATAAGATCCTTGCATTTGTATAGTGTTTGATCTTCAAATATACATTAAATCTGCAGAGACTGCCATGTCAATAAGTAATCACATTCTATTATAAGATCCTTGTATTTGTATAGTGTTTGATCTTCAAATATACATTAAAATCTGCAGAGACTGCCATGTCAATAAGTAATCACATTCTCTTATAAGATCCTTGTATTTGTATAGTGTTTGATCTTCAAAGATACATTAAAATCTGCAGAGACTGCCATGTCAATAAGTAATCACATTCTCTTATAAAGATCCTTGTATTTGTATAGTGTTTGATCTTCAAAGATACATTAAAATCTGCAGAGACTGCCATGTCAATAAGTAATCATTCTCTTATAAGATCCTTGTATTTGTATAGTGTTTGATCTTCAAAGATACATTAAAATCTGCAGAGACTACCATGTCAATAAGTAATCACATTCTCTTATAAGATCCTTGTATTTGTATAGTGTTTGATCTTCAAAGTTACATTAAAATCTGCAGAGACTGCCATGTCAATAAGTAATCACATTAAAATCTCTTATAAGATCCTTGTATTTGTATAGTGTTTGATCTTCAAAGATACATTAAAATCTGCAGAAACTGCCATGTCAATAAGTAATCACATTCTCTTATAAGATCCTTGTATTTGTATAGTGTTTGATCTTCAAAGATACATTAAAATCTGCTGGAGATCTGCCATGTATCTAAGTAATCACATTCTCTTATAAGATCCTTGTATTTGTATCTTTTTTGATCTTCAAAGATACATTAAAATCTGCAGAGACTGCCATGTCAATAAAAATCACATTCTCTTATAAGATTCTTGTATTTTGTATAGTGTTTGATCTTCAAAGATACATTAAAATCTGCAGAGACTGCCATGTCAATAAAATAATCATTCATTCTCTTATTTTAATAGTGTTTGATCTTCAAAAGATACATTAAAATCCAGAGACTGCACCATGTCAATAAGTAATCACATTCTCTTATAGTGTTTGATCTTCAAAAGATACATTAAAATCTTCTGTGTCAATAAATCACATTCTATCTGTCAGTGTTTGATCTTCAAAATACATTAAATCACAGACTCTGTCAATAAAATCCTTTTCTTATACATTTGTATTTGTATAGTGTTTGATCTTCAAAGATACATTAAAATCTGCAGAGACTGCCATGTCAATAAGTAATCACATTTCTCTTATAAGATCCTTGTATTTTGTATGTGTTTGATCTTCAAAGATACATTAAAATCTGCAGAGACCGCATGTCAATAAGTAATCACATTCTCTTATAAGATCCTTGTATTTGTATAGTGTTTGATCTTCAAAGATACATTAAAATCTGCAGAGACTGCCATGTCAATAAATAATCATATTCTCTTATAAAAGATCCTTGTATTTTGTATAGTGTTTGATCTTCAAAGATACATTAAAATCTGCAGAGACTGCCATGTCAATAATTAATCACATTCTCTTTAAGATCCTTGTATTTGTATAGTGTTTGATCTTCAAGATACATTAAAATCTGCCAGAGACTTTCAATAATAATACGTTATTATGTCAATAGTGTTTGATCTTCAAATCACATTAAAATCTTGGGGCTATATGTCAATAAGTAATCACATTCTCTTATAAGATCCTTGTATTTGTATAGTGTTTGATCTTCAAAGATACATTAAAAATCTGCAGAGACGACATGTCAATAAGTAATCATTCTCTTATAAGATCCTTGTTTTTGTATAGTGTTTTGATCTTCAAATATACATTAAAATCTGCAGAGACTGCTGTGTCAATAAATAATCACATTCTCTTATAAGATCCTTGTATTTTGTATAGTGTTTGATCTTCAAATATACATTAAAATCTGCAGAGACTGCCATGTCAATAAGTAATCACATTCACTTATAAGATCCTTGTATTTGTATAGTGTTTGATCTTCAAAGATACATTAAAATCTGCAGAAGACTGCCATGTCAATAAGTAATCATTCTCTTATAAGATCCTTGTATTTTATAGTGTTTGATCTTCAAGATACATTAAAAATCTGCAGAGACTGCCATGTCAATAAGTAATCACATTCTATTATAAGATCCTTGTATTTTGTATAGTGTTTGATCTTCAAAAGAAACATTAAAATCTGCAGAGACTGACATGTCAATAAGTAATCACATTCTCTTATAAGATCCTTGTATTTTGTATTTGATTTCAAAGTAAAATAGACTGTTTGATCTTCAAAGATCGCCTTCATTTACTATAATCTTCAAGAAGACTTCACAAATAGAGACAATCAAGTAATCACATTCTCTTATAAGATCCTTGTATTTGTATGATGTTTGATCTTCAAAAGATACATTAAAATCTGCAGAGACTGCCATGTCAATAAGTAATCACATTCTCTTATAAGATCCTTGCATTTTGTATAGTGTTTGATCTTCAAAGATGCATTAAAATCTGCAGAGACTGCCATGTCAATAAGTAATCACATTCTCTTATAAGATCCTTGTATTTGTATAGTGATTGATCTTCAAAATATACATTAAAATCACAGAGACTGCCATGTCAATAAGTAATCACATTCTCTTATAAGATCTTGTATTTTATAGTGTTTGATCTTCAAAGATACATTAAAATCTGCAGAGACTACCATGTCGGCGTAATCTGTTCTCTTATAAGATCCTTGTATTTTTTTAGTGTTTGTTCTTCAAATATACATTAAAATCTGCAGAGACTGTGTCAATAAGTAATCACATTCTCTATAAAGATCCTTGTATTTGTATAGTGTTTGATCTTCAAAGATACATTTAAAATCTGCAGGAGACTGCCATGTCAATAAGTAATCACATTTCTCTTATAAGATCCTTATCAATAGTATTTTATTATAGTGTTTGATCTTCAAAGATACATTAAAATCTGCAGAGACTGCCATGTCAATAAGTAATCCACATTCTATTATAAGATCCTTGTATTTGTATAGTGTTTGATCTTCAAAGATACATTAAAATCTGCAGAGACTGCCATGTCAATAAGTAATCACATTCTCTTATAAGATCCTTGTATTTGTATAGTGTTTGATCTTCAAAAAGATACATTAAAATCTGCAGAGACTACCACCATGTCAATAAGTAATCAAATAAATCCTTGTATTTTTTTTAGTGTTTGATCTTCTCTTAAATCTAAGATGCCATGTCTTGTATTTGTATAGATCCTTGTTTGTATATCTTCTTCAGATACATTAAAATCTGCAGAGACTGCCATGTCAATAAGTAATCACATTCTCTTATAAGATCGTTTATAAGATCTTCAAGATACATTAAAATCTGCAAGACTACCATTTAAGTAATCATAGTGTGTTTGATCTTCAAAGATACATTAAAATCTGCAGAGACTGCCATGTCAATAAGTAATCACATTCTCTTATAAGATCCTTGTATTTGTATAGTGTTTGATCTTCAAAATATACATTAAAATCTGCAGAGACTGCCATGTCAATAAGTAATCACATTCTCTTATAAGATCCTTGTATTTGTATAGTGTTTGATCTTCAAAGATACATTAAAATCTGCAGAGACTGCCATGTCAATAAGTAATCCTTTCTCTTATAGATCCTTGTATTTGTATAGTGTTTTTGATCTTCAAAGAAACATTAAAATCTGCAGAGACTGCCATGTCAATAAGTAATCACATTCTCTTATAAGATCCTTGTATTTGTATAGTGTTTGATCTTCAAAGATACATTAAAATCTGCAGAGACTGCCATGTCAATAAGTAATCACATTCTCTTATAAGATCCTTGTATTTGTATAGTGTTTGATCTTCAAAGATACATTAAAATCTGCAGAGACTGCCATGTCAATAAGTAATCACATTCTCTTATAAGATCCTTGTATTTTGTATAGTGTTTGATCTTATACATTAAAATCACATGTCAATAAGTAATCATATTCTTGTATTTGTATAATAAAGATACATTCTCTTATAAGTAATCACATTCCTTGTATTTGTATAGAGTGTTTGATCTTCAAGATACATTAAAATCTATGTAACTCATCTTGTCATATAAAAATCTCATTCTATTATAAGATCCTTGTATTTGTATAGTGTTTGATCTTAAAAAGATACATTAAAATCTGCAGAGACTGCCATGTCAATAAGTAATCACATTCTCTTATAAGATCCTTGTATTTGTATAGTGTTTGATCTTCAAAGATACATTAAAATCTTCAGAGACTGCCATGTCAATAAGTAATCATTCTCATCCATTCTCTTATAAGATCCTTGTATTTGTATAGTGTATTTGTATAGTGTTTGATCAAAGATACATTAAAATCTGCAGAGACTGCCATGTCAATAAGTAATCACATTCTCTATAAGTAATCAAAAAGAAACATTAAAATTCTCATTATAAGAGTCTCTTATAAGTATTTGTATAGTGTTTGATCTTCAAGATACATTAAAATCTGCAGAGACTGCCATGTCAATAAGTAAATCACATTCTCTTATAAGATCCTTGTATTTGTATAGTTTTGATCTTCAAAATACATTAAAATCTGTAGAGACTGCCATGTCAATAAGTAATCACATTCTCTTATAAGATCCTTGTATTTGTATAGTGTTTGATCTTCAAAGATACATTAAAATCTGCAGAGACTGCCATGTCAATAAGTAATCACATTCTATTTAAAAGATCCTTATTTGTATAGTGTTTGATCTTCAAAGATACATTAAAATCTGCAGAGGACTGCCATGTCAATAAGTAATCACATTCTCTTATAAGATCCTTGTATTTGTATAGTGTTTGATCTTCAAAGATACATTAAAATCTGCAGAGACTGCTATGTCAATAAGTAATCACATTCTCTTATAAGATCCTTGTATTTGTATAGTGTTTGATCTTCAAAGATACATTAAAATCTGCAGAAACTGCCATGTCAATAAGTAATCACATTCTCTTATAAGATCCTTGTATTTGTATAGTTTTGATCTTCAAAAGATATTTAAAATAAGGAGACTGCCATCAATAAGTAATCACATTCTCTTATAAGATCCTTGTATTTGTATAGTGTTTGATCTTCAAATATACATTAAAATCTGCAGAGACTGCCATGTCAATAAGTAATCACATTCTATTATAAGATCCTTGTATTTGTATAGTGTTTGATCTTCAAAGATACATTAAAATCTGTAGACTGCCATGTCAATAAGTAATCACATTCTCTTATAAGATCCTTGTATTTGTATAGTTTTGATCTTTCAGTAAAAAAGATGCCATGTCATTAAAAATCTAAGCTTGTAGAGACTGCCATGTCAATAAGTAATCACATTCTCTTATAAGATCCTTGTATTTGTATAGTGTTTGATCTTCAAAGATACATTAAAATCTGCAGAGACTGCCATGTCAATAAGTAATCATTCTCTTATAAGATCCTTGTATTTATATAGTTTTGATCTTCAAGATACATTAAAATAAGACTGCCCAATAAGTAATCACATTCTCTTATAAGATTTGTATAGTGTTTGATCTTCAAAGATACATTAAAATCTGCAGAGACTGCCATGTCAATAAGTAATCACATTCTATTATAAGATCCTTTATTTGTATAGTGTTTGATCTTCAAAGATACATTAAAATCTGCAGAGACTGCCATGTCAATAAGTAATCACATTCTCTTATAAGATCTTTATTTGTATAGTGTTTGATCTTCAAAGATACATTAAAAATCTGCAGAGACTGCCATGTCAATAAGTAATCACATTCTTTTATAAGATCCTTGTATTTGTATAGTTTTGATCTTCAAAGATACATTAAAATCTGCAGAGACTGCCATGTCAATAAGTAATCACATTCTATTATAAGATCCTTGTATTTGTATAGTTTTAATCTTCAAATATACATTAAAATCTGCAGAGACTGCCATGTCAATAAGTAATCACATTCTATTATAAGATCCTTGTATTTGTATAGTGTTTGATCTTCAAAGATACCTTAAAATCTAGAGACTACCATGTCAATAAGTAATCCACATTCTCTTATAAGATCCTTGTATTTGTATAGATCTTGTTTGATCAAAAGTAATCACATTAAAATCTGCAGAGACTGCCATGTCAATAGTAATCACATTCTTATAAGATCCTTGTATTTGTATAGTGTTTGATCTTTCAAAGATACCATCGGCAAGTAATCACATTCTATTATAAATCCTTGTATTTGTATAGTGTTTTGCAGAGACTGCCATGTCAATAAGTAAATCACATTCTCTTATAAGATCCTTGTATTTGTATAGTGTTTGATCTTCAAAGATACATTAAAATCTGCAGAGACTGCCATGTCAATAAGTAATCACATTCTCTTATAAGATCCTTGTATTTGTATAGTGTTTGATCTTCAAAGATAATAAAATCTGCAGAGACACCATGAATGTAATCCACATTCTCTTATAAGATCCATTTGTCAATAAGATCCTTGTAAATCACATTCTATTATAAGATCCATGTTTAATATTCTCTTTGTGTAGTGTTTGATCTTCAAAGATACATTAAAATCTGCAGAGACTGCCATGTCAATAAGTAATCACATTCTATTATAAGATCCTTGTATTTGTATAGTGTTTGATCTTCAAAGATACATTAAAATCTGCAGAGACTGCCATGTCAATAAGTAATCACATTCTCTTTATAAGATCCTTGTATTTGTATATAGTGTTTTGATCTTCAAAGATACATTAAAATGTGCAGAGATTCTCTTATAAGATCCATGTCAATAAGATCTTAATCACATTCATTCTATTATAAGATCCTTGTATTTGTATAGTGTTTGATCTTCAAAGATACATTAAAATCTGCAGAGACTGCCATGTCAATAAGTAATCACATTCTCTTATAAGATCCTTGTATTTGTATAGTGTTTGATCTTCAAAGATGTTTGACTGCCATGTCAAAAGTAATCACATTATAAATCCTTGCATTTGTATAGTGTTTGATCTTCAAAGATACATTAAAATCTGCAGAGACTGCCATGTCAATAAGTAATCACATTCTCTTATAAGATCCTTGTATTTGTATAGTGTTTGATCTTCAAAGATACATTAAAATCTGCAGAGACTGCCATGTTAATCACATTCTTCAAAGATCCTTGTATATAAAATCTTCAAAGATACATTAAAATCTGCAGAGACTGCCATGTCAATAAGTAATCACATTCTCTTATAAGATCCTTGTATTTGTATAGTGTTTGATCTTCAAAGATACATTAAAATCTGCAGAGACTGCCATGTCAATAAGTAATCACATTCTCTTATAAGATCCTTGTATTTGTATAGTGTTTGATCTTCAAAGATACATTAAAATCTGCAGAGACTGCCATGTCAATAAGTAATCACATTCTATTATAAGATCCTTGTATTTGTATAGTGTTTGATCTTCAAAGATACATTAAAATCTGCAGAGACTGCCATGTCAATAAGTAATCACATTCTCTTATAAGATCCTTGTATTTGTATAGTGTTTGATCTTCAAATATACATTAAAATCTGCAGAGACTGCCATGTCAACTAAGTAATCACATTCTCTTATAAGATCCTTGTATTTTGTATAGTGTTTGATCTTCAAGAAAATTAAAATCTAAACTGCCATGTAAAATCTGATCCTTGTAGATAGTACTGATCTTCAAAGATACATTAAAATCTGCAGAGACTGCCATGTCAATAAATCACATTCTCTTATAAGATCCTTGTATTTGTATAGTTTTGATCTTCAAAGATACATTAAAATGGACTACCATGTCAATAAAAATAAGATATGTAAAGTTTTGATCTTCAAGCAGTAGAGACTGCCATGTCAATAAAAGTAATCACACATTCTCTCTTATAAGATCCTTGTATTTGTATAGTTTTTGATCTTCAAAGATACAATCTAAAATCTGCAGAGACTGCCATGTAATAAGTAATCACATTCTCTTATAAGATCCTTGTATTTGTATATTTGATCTTCAAATATACATTAAAATCTGACTACCATGTCAAAAGATACATTCTATAAATCCTTGTATTTGTAAAGTGTTTGATCTTCAAACGCCATTAAATCTCAGACTGCCAAATAATAATCATTCTATTATAAGATCCTTGTATTTGTATAGTGTTTGATCTTCAAAGATGCATTAAAATCTGTAGAGACTACCATGTCAATAAGTAATCACATTCTCTTATAAGATCCTTGTATTTTGTATATGTTTGATCTTCAAAAATACGGCTAAAATCTGCAGAGACTACCATGTCAATAGTAATCACATTCTCTTATAAGATCCTTTATTTGTATAGTGTTTGGATCTTCAAAAGATACATTAAAATCTGCAGAGACTGCCATGTCAATAAGTAATCACATTCTCTTATAAGATCCTTGTATTTGTATAGTGTTTGATCTTCAAAGATACATTAAAATCTGCAGAGACTGCCATGTCAATAAGTAATCACATTCTATTATAAAAGATCCTTGTATTTGTATAGTGTTTGATCTTCAAAGATACATTAAAATCTGCAGAGACTGCCATGTCATGCAATGGCATTCTCTTATAAGATCCTTGTATTTGTATAGTGTTTGATCTTCAAAAGACACATTAAAACTGCCATGTCAATAAGTAATCACATTCTCTTATAAGATCCTTGTATTTGTATAGTGTTTTGATCTTCAAGATTCATTAAAAATAGAGAATGTAATAAGTAATACATTCTCTTATAAGATCCTTGTATTTAATATAGTGTTTGATCTTCAAATATACATTAAAATCCAGAGACCATGTCAATAAAGTCACATTCTATTATAAGACTTGTATTTGTATAATTATTTGATCTTCAAATATACCTTAAAATCTGTAGAGACTGCCATGTCAATAAGTAATCACATTTCTTATAAGATCCTTGTATTTGTATAGTGTTTGATCTTCAAATATACATTAAAATCTGCAGAGACTACCATGTCAAATAATCACATTCTACTATAAATCTTGTATTTGCAAAGATCTTCAAAGATACATTAAAATCTACAGGGCTACCATGTCAATAAGTAATCACATTCTCTTATAAGATCCTTGTATTTGTATAGTGTTTGATCTTCAAAGATACATTAAAATCTGCAGAGACTGCCATGTCAATAAGTAATCACATTCTCTTATAAGATCCTTGTATTTGTATAG
>CAHIKZ030005336.1:0-65000 GCA_903632075.3 Acanthosepion pharaonis
TTAGTAAATATAGCTTTCATCACTTAATAATATCTACAAAGCTGAAATTAATACAGAATTTCAACAGATTTAAAACTTAAATTTCCTAATTAAATTTTTTTTAAAAATCTTGTAGAAATTCTTTATACATCGAAAACGTTTTTCTTAAGACGAAATTGTCCTTAATATATCTTATTTACAAAATAAATTTAAAGGTTTTCTAATTAAATAATGTCTTACTTTTATTGCATTTTTATTTTACGATTCAGTGCCCATTTTCGGTAAATGTTTCTTCTGTTTAACAAAAACAAATTCATTTAAATTCTTCAAGGCCTTGTTTTTAACTAATATAAATCAAAGATCGTGAAATTTTAATTTCTTGAAATTTCATAAAATTAAGTGGGTGTTAACAGATTTTAATTTCTCTACATAGAGATATTCTTTTTTTCTCTGATATTTGTGGCCGTATTTTTGCTTATCTCTTTACAGCTTTACATTATATCTGGTGTTTTTTTAAAAAAGATATTTTGAAAATAATTTAATTCATTTGTAAATAAGTTCTGAAAATTTCATTAAAATCCGACAATTATTTGATTTTTGTAAGAATGTTCAAAACTTTTTAACCGTAAAAAGACGCTAAGTTTCACATACTAATTTCCCATCCGCTGCCAAGAATAAACCAGATTTTTACCCAATATTTTGAACGTGTTAGAATGGATTAAAAAATGAATAAAATAATAAAAAAATACTTTAGTCTTTCCTCTTATTAAAAACCTTTTGACAGTAAAATTTTGTTTTTATCAAGTCTGAAGAGTTTTTTCATCATGGGATGATCTTTTTGTAGAAAATTTTTGGAGGCTCCTAGCTTCTTTCAAGTAGAACCGACATTTTTGTATAAGAAAGCCATTAAAATTATTTAAAATGAGTATTTCATGATTTTCTTTTAGAAATTCCGTGATGATGCCTAGACTATATCTTATTACATAATGCATACATGGAATCAGGATGAAAATTTTAAGTTTTGACATTAAAAGGGCAAATGGTACAAACTGAGGTCAGCAGTTTTGAAAGGCTAGCATTTCAGTATGTTTCGCTAATATTTTACAGGGTTTTAGAATTAGAAGTTTATCTTCAGAGATTTAAAATAAGTTTTCGAGGTTACAATATTGACCTGACAACCAATATTTTTTGTGACTTGAAAGGGACCTCAAAACTTAATCTCTCTGTCGAGTGCAAAATCATTGCTTTGATCCAAGTCTCCCTAACACAAAATATAGACATGTCACTGGTTCTAATAAAGAAAGTCTATTCAAATAACTTACGAATACAGAAAAGAACTTTATGTAGATTTGGCACTCGGAATTTTTTCTAGTGACACAACCGTTTAATGATATATCACTATCCAACCAAAAGGATGATGATGGTTTCTCTCAAAGAACATGTGTTTTAGTTTTGTTTTAAGTGAATATGAGGTTGTACAGGAACAAACCCACCCTTCTGACATCCCTTTTAGAATCCAGCCACAAAGTGGAGTTCAGAAAACCTAATAGAGTATCAGTGAATAGGTAGACCAACCTTCGATCCACGGGATGTCTTTAACGCAATTCACGACAGTGTATACCCAATCAGCCTGAATTAAAACTGGCTGCTACCAAGTGTTAAAGTTATAAGTAAATACAAAGGCGCACTTCGACTTAGTGTAATGGTTAGCAAGTTTGTTTCAATAATTACGCTAGATCAATTACCCACTAGGTACTCTATACTTTTGGCCTTGTGTCACATATAAGTTATGCTTAGTAAATAGTTGAGTAAATACAAAGTATATGAATTATAAAACCACTAAGATTTTGTACTTCAGATATGATGCATATGTGCAAATATTTTAAAGCTTTAATATAATTTTCATATTAAGAAATAGTTGTATTCACATTATATGCACCCAAATGTAAAATACAAGGTTTTATTCATACGAATAGTCTCTTGGTATTAGCTGCTGACTTTAGGATGTTTCCGAGCTTTCATCCCATTTTATGAAATGGAGCATACTTATTTCATATAACAGTCTGTGCAATATATAACAAGATCTTTTTCGATAAGGGGTAAATTTTCTTATTCAGACATAGGCACTAATCAGAGTTTGGTGAACAGTGTCAGTATAGCAGAGCTGGGAACTGATGACGCGACCAATTTTTAATTCAAAGTAATTTATTAATGCATTTAGTAAAATATTTCACTGCAGCTTATATAGACAATCGTTTCATTTCGTAAAAAAATAAATTGTTTAATTTGCTTTCCTGGCTAAAGTCTTCATTTTTGTGTGGGGGATATGGGTTATTTCATAATGTAAAAATTATATTTTCTCTCTGAATTTCTACGAGGTGGAGTTATCTTTTAGATTCTGACTAAATAGTCACAGCATTGTTTCAAAACATTTCACCCGTTGTGCCTTCCGACCGTTTTTCAGGTAACTTTCAGGGAATTTCGAATTGAATCCTTTATTTAATCTATGGGGATAGATTGTTCTAATTCTACTGTGTATGTCGAGGGAAATCGCATGTTCATTTTAATACTGTTCGGTTCTTTCTCGCCTTTTCTCCAAGTGAGCCTGTCGGAACATTTTTCCAATCAATCCGAGGGCTCCAACTACAACTGAAATTATTGATGTCCTCATGTGCCACATTTGAGATTTCGATTTCAAGATCCTTGTATTTTGATAGTTTTTTTGAAGATCTTCAAAGACATTACAATCCGCAGAACTGCCAATGTCAATAAGTAGGAACATTTTGCAGTCTCTGATCATGATGTCTGGGCTATTATCATTATTATTATACAAATTGGTATGAGATTTCATTGGCAGTACGCGGTAAGATTGTACTAGTTAAATACTGGCGTTGCTATATTTGTAAATATAAGAAATGCTAAGTATTGAAGCCAATTTGGAAAAAAAGTTTGACATTTTCATCAATCTATTGGTGACACATGTCAAAAATGTCAAGTAATTTTCAATTAATCAGTGAAATATATCAAAATAATTTTTTAAAATTTTGTGTACTTAATATTTCATTGGATTTCCACCCAAACTTTACACACATTTGGACATAAGCATTATATACTGTGTTATATTATTTTGCAATTAGTTATGCTTTGTGCACAAGTCATTTTTTAATCGATGCAGTTATGTCTTATATATGAAAGAAATGGTTTTTTTTTAAGTCAGTAATTAAAAATATAGAAATAAAATTAAAAATCGGCACCAACAAAAATGACGGAAATATTTAAATAATTTTGCAATTTGAACAGTTAATTTTTCTGCATTAGTTACGTAGAATTATCTGTGCAATGACTAATGTTGCATATTTACAGAAATTTTGTATTTTAAATCATTAAAAATAGAAATTAACAAAACTAACAAGCACAAAATAAAATAAAAATCAAGTTATAAATACTCTATTCTCACTATTTTCTAATATTTTAATGATAATGTAACACGACGCATGCGTGCTTTCTGTTATAACAAACTATTTCATTATTAAGTAGCAGATACCAGGCTCTGTCAACTATTATAATATAAAATCACACCTTTTTATAAATATCTAAGTGTATGGTTCTGTTGAGTTTACCAAACGAGGAAACCAGATCTAGTTGGAAAATATCATATGGCGGATATCGCTTTTCCTGTAGACTTATGTGCTGTGTCCATTCAAAACCTGGGCTAGTTTTGTGCTTTGTCGCTGAGTAAGGTTTGTCCTTTTGCCGTTTCTCTTAATCCCCGTTCTGTGACAAGCTCGTTTCGTAGGTTATTCGCTGTTTTCCTATCACTCTTGCTTTCATTGTATTCTGTGAGTATCAAATTCTCTAAACCTTCTTCCATCATTATGTTCGCTAGAGGTTTAAACTGTCCCTTTCTGATTGTGTTTTGACTTTCCATAAAATCTCGCCGTTGCACACGTGTTCAGCCCATGGTATTCTTAGTATCTTTCTGTAAAACCATAAAATTGTAGATCTTTCGAAAGAATCTAAGTAAATTGGGAGCATGGGATAGACATCGTTAATGACACACTTGGCACTGACCAGAAGAAACTTACAAAGGAGTTTGAAGGGCTGGAATCGTGAACACATTAACATTACGAAAGGCTTTGAAGAGATTTGCTTAAAATTTGACTATACTTGTAAAATGAAACTAATCATCTGACAACGAAACTAATAATACAACGTGCATAATTTCAACCAGTTAACTGGAGTAGTTAACATGTACTTATTTTGTCTTGTCTCTTTTTATTGGCTTACTCAACCTAAAAGTATTTCTAACTAGACTTCACCTGCAAGATATAAAAACATGCTACCAATGCATGTGCCTGGTATACCCTCATAAGACTGACTATCAAGAAGGTTATTTATATTTGGCTTTGCATATTAGTATCCCAGTGTTATTTTGTTTGTTACTCAATAATAATAATATACAACTCATATTGCACAAGCTGATATTAACCAAACAGAAACCTATCAATGGCTACACTGTTGTGGGCTCAAACCTGAGAGAAGGATTCCTTTTGCCGCTCAAGACCAGGACCTCCCAAAAGGGAACTATCAGGCAAACATTACGCAGAAAAGCATTGACCATAAATGTAGATTCTGCGTTTAAACGAAAGATCTGATATCTGATCTGATGTAAAATACTGGTCTCTACTGAATACAAAATCAGGCGCAATAGAATTTTGCAGGGTTAGAGAGTGGACATTGAAGTTAATACCTAGAGGTGACACATTGTTTCATGCTAAAAGCATAAAAGCAATTGTCAAAAGATGGCTTGACGATAGCGTTTAGCATGAAAGACTGTCGCTTCCGGGTGTTGACTTCAAATGTCCATTTTTATATTTGCACACGCTTTATTCTTGATATTGAGAACTTTAATCTATAAATATAGCATAACTTAAAAATCTCTCTATATATATATATATATATATATATATATATATATATATATATATATATATACACACACGCATACATACATATATATATATATATATATATATATTTTAAGCGTTTCACTCCAAGCAAGGCGAGAAGCCACTAGGACGCAAGGGGTTACAGAAGATTTGGAGCAAGATCAGATAGAAGTGATAGAGGAAAGGATGAGAAGAAGGGTAGTGGATAGATCAAGGCAACTGGAGATGTCGATTGAAATTACATTTGAATAGTTGGAGATTATAGCTCTCAGGGAAGGGAGTTCCACAGGCGAGACATGAAGCTATTGGAGTAGAAGAGACGGCTACATTTAGTAATTTCGACAGTGAAATATTGAGAGCGGGATGCCAGCCTCGTAGAGAGCTTGAATTCATGAAGTCTGGGAACCAGCGAATGCAGCTCCTCGGAGCAATTACAATGAAAGTATTTGTAAAAAAGATAGAGGCGACGGCGCGTCTGTGAATGAGCGACTGTAGATAGGTCCAATTATATTGCATATCCGCCTCTGGAGCTTATCAAGAACCCCGAGGCAAACAGAAGGGGCTCCAGACCATATATGGCAGCAATACTCCATGCAAGGGCGAATGGTTGATTTGTAGATCTGAAGGATCGATTCCGGGGAGAAAAATTTCCTGGCGCGGCACAGGGAGCCAACTTTCCTTGTGGTGGACGAAGCAATTGACTCAATGTATTTGTTCTATCTCAGGTCAGCAGTCAATGTGAGACCGAGCAGCCACAGAGAGATGCTCTCGAGAAGTTGAGCGTCAGACATTCTAATGGAGGGCAGGGAAGGATCTCTGATGATTAATAGAGAGCAGTTTTGTTTTTGAGGCATTCATCATATAGACAAAAACAGTTTACTCACTACGAAAATGTAACTTCGTTTCGGTGCATTTTAACTGCACCTCGACGGGTGAGAACCGAAAATGGTTATGAACAATTCTGCTTGTAGGCAAGCCATAAGTGAAACGTCACTTCCTTTTTTCCATTTGTTTGAGAAAAAAATATATAAAACCAAAAGGTAACAGAGTGAAACAATAGTGTTTGTTGATAGCAGTTTAGTGAAGAATGGATGGGGGTGTTGTCTATATGATAAAATCATAAATAATTATCGCTCTATTATCGGTATCGAGCCCTCTTTTGGATTAATGCAGTGAACGTTAGAATTTATATATTACTTTCGTTCTCATTGCATCATATATATATATATATATATATATATATATACAGAGAGAGAGGGAAGAAAAAGAAATAGTTACTTAGATATCGAAAATTATGAGCACACATTTTATCATAGAATAAATGCTTTCTTTTATCGACCTACAAAGTTTTAAATCATAATAATCTATATTTACTAAGAAATATTTTATTGAGATATCATTGATATTAGTGTATGATTTCTCCTAGAATTAAAGCATCGACAGGCAAAGAGAAACAGTGAAAGGTTAAACTTTATTCATATTTACAAAGCAAAAACAGTTTACGCAATTGTCATTGCAGACATTTTATTAACTGGCTCAATCACATTAAGCGCTCACACGGATGAACTACGTCCCTATTAAAAACTCGGTCCTGAAGCTCAAAAGGTTTAATCTACCAAACCTGTTCTAGATTTCATATTATTTGATATGAAAGCAATAAATCGAAACCCCCTGTTGATATTTGTTCATTATTAACATATTACCTTCAGGTAAAATACGAATAAAAACTTTACTGTACGGACATCGACACTTGGTTAAGAATGAATATATATATATATATATGTGTGTGTGCTGCCTTGAATTAATCAGCATAGAGAAATATAACTTCTAATTCTTCGTCCCTTCAGAACATAGACGATCATGGCTCGCCACAGATTCCTTTCTTTATTATCCGTGAATTCCTGTGTCTTATTGCAAACGATAGAAATAGAAAACGAAAAGAAATGGATTCACTCCTTTCCAAAGATATTAATGCGAAAGTGCACAATAGACTAGTCCGGAATTTGAATTCTGTTCGGTGTTTATGCCATCCACGTCGATAGCATTATCTATCACACTACTGCTCTTAGTACGACAACCTGAAATAGGTGAAAAATAATTATAGAAAAACTGTTACATGAATCTTCCCAGTGGAGTGAACCAGCTTGTTTTAAAATCAGCATTTAAGATCATAGATTTTAATTTAACTGGAACGCCTTTCCCTCTAGTATCAACTTACAATCGAATATCGCTTATCCGAATGAGACAGACGAGTCCTATTTTGTTCGGATAAATGAGTGTTTATAACAGAAAGCCATAATGAACACAAAAGCAGCTTTAAAGGGTCTGTTTTCTTTCAATCGATAAAAAAAAATATCCGGAAAATATTGCGGAAAAAAATTCCCCGCACGAAAAAATTTTATTAATGTAGTGATCGATTATTATTTTTTAGGTATGAAAATTACCTCAATTAAAGCGGCCGGCTGTCATCAAGCTTCAAGGAGGAATTGATAATGCGCATTCGGTCATTTAGGAAACGTGTATAATAGTAAAAATTATCAAATTATATTTAGATAATCAAAAACTCAACTCTTGGTCGGATAGTCGACATCCCACTGTATATGAAACTATTCTCCTAGTAGTACTTACTAATACTGAACAAGATCAACATTATAGACGAACAAGTGAGAATCGAACTCACTATACTAATTAAAATTCATTTATTAAACATCACACTACAGTAAACACCATGATCAAGAAAATCATGGATTTTTACAGCAAAACGCTCTAGCACTTTAATAAAACATACTTGTTATTAATTTCAAAGAGAGTTTCTAAATAGTTGGAACGAACTAACTGAAGCAGTGAATGCAAGGACTTATAAGGAATTCATACATCTTTTAGGACAGACAAAATACAAGAACATCAGAGTGGGGTAAACATAGGTTGAAAGATTGTCACATTTTTACGGTATATATAAAGTATGGTTTCGGTCAAATATACATTTTCTATCCAAAAATGTAAAATGAAAAAAAGTCAATCATTTTTAGGAGACCTTCGCTGAAGCATCGTTAACATGAATACGAAAATTAACTTGTTGATGTTAGTTCAGTGGCAAGTAACAAACAGCTGTTTTAAATATTGCAATAGCAAAAGATATATGCTGTCAAATTCTATGTAGTAGAGTGGCAATTATTCAAACAGTCGGTTCTCTGGCGAAGAATAAAGAAAATATGCCTTTCGATGGGATCTGAACCTGCGACCCCTTTTGTCGGAGGAACCTCTAGTTGGCACAGCGTGCTTTAGGAAAATGGTTTATTAAATTTTGCGCGGGCCGTTAGACGAAATATTTTTTTACATGACTGTCTACTCAAGTACGAGTATCCACTAAAAATAACGTTCGAAGCAATAAAAATATGACGGATTAAAAATAATCATTACTATATATATATATAGGTGTGTGAGATGATTTTCATTCAAACATGTTTTATTGAAAAACGTGGTATATCTGGCCGTTTAGTTTTATTGTATTTTCACTGACTGCCTATAAGATATCGTTCATCTGGATTTAATTTGAAAAGAAAGTGTCCAAAGTTTATAAAATATTTCGATTATCAAATTATCAAACATCAAAAGCCAGCTCGTAACTTAAGACTGAGTAGATATCTATATTCGTATTTTATAAACAATATAAGAAAGAAGTTAAAATTCTATGCAACCAACATGCCCTCCAGCCACAACAAAATTCTATAATCGTATTAACACCATAAAACCCACCCTCAATTACCAGCCTTTCTTAAAATTGAATGCATAAATAATAGACATCCATTTAGGAAATGAAACCCACTCTTAAGCAATGCATTCAGGTAAACTCAAAGAACTTAGAAGTAATCAGAAGATTCTACTTAAAAAAAAATCAGATTGATTCAAAACTATACTCTATTCTTGACCACAAAATTAAGTTTCAAAACTAAACAAAGAACATTTATGGTCTCCACAAGAAAAGAAAATATATGTAATAAAACTGAAATTTATAGGTGAGTATTATCCTGGTTAGTATGGATTAGCCACGAGTTAAGGGAGAGTATAACATGCCTGAAAAAAGTTCCACAAAACATAAGAAAAAAAAGGTCAAATATAAACTCAGTTCATTAATAAATAAATGCTGAAAATTTCAATAAAATCCACTATTTTCCTGAATTTTTGTAAGTTTTTAAAAACAAATGTTATCGTTTTTTTTTGCGTGTCGAAAATGAGCATTATTATGAAGCTACCTAAATAAACGTAGCTATTGCATTTTTTATACGTATTCATTAAAATAAGGCGTAAATAAGTCTTTAAGCTATTATACGAATCAAGGAAACAAATTAATAAAAGAACAAGTCACTTACCCACGAAAAAAATTTGGCGGGAAAAATTCAACGACATTAAATAGACAAACCGCGACTGCAGAAACGGTAAAAACAAATTTCATTGGCTGAAATCCCAAGCGAATCAAACCAATAAAAGTTCAAGTAAAATATTGCAGATACCTACTACACTTTATCCCAGGGTAAGTTAGTCATATTCTGTCGCTTGAACAGTTATCAGTTATAACTGAATAGTGAGTTCGATCCTTACTGGTGGCTCCGTACATTCGACCATGCGACACATTTAAGCTTTAACTGAAAAAATTTTAGAGTGATTTATCACTGTAACATTTTTTCAGTATCAATTTGATCTGGCGTAATGGTTAGTAAAATTTTGTTGCTCGATCAGTTACGACTGAGTAGTGAGTTCGATCCTCACTGAGTACTTCTTAATCTATGCATTGCGATACATCTAAAATACGCATATTTTCAGGTATACTTCAATATGGTGTAATGGTTAACAAACTTGTCTCGCTAGATCAGTTACGACCGAGTAGCGAGTTCTATCTTCACTAGGCGCTCCGTAATTTTGATTTTCTGCCACATGCAAGCTACGCATAATTAATGACTATAACAATCGTTAGGGAGCGTTTTAATGCAGTGTAATGTTTGGCAAACTTATGACTGTAGATTAATTACGATAATTAATTACGATAATTAATTACGACTTAGTAGTGAGTTCTATCTTCAGTGGGTGCTGTGTATGAGTGGCCCTGTGTGTTACATCACTAACATTTTTTCAGAGGTACTTCGATGTTGTATAATGGTTATGAAACATGTCTCGTTAGATTAATTATAACTGAGTAGTAAATTCAATCCTCACCGGGTGCTCAATATTTGCGACTTTGTGCCACATGTAAGCTACGCTTAGTAAATCACTGGGGTCACTTCACCTTGTTGTCAAGCTTATCTCAATAGATCATTGAAGATTGAGTAATCAGTTCGATCTTCACTGGATGCTCCATTATTTCGGCCTTGTGTCACATCTAAGTTACACTACCATAACATTGGTCTAATGGTTAGTAAGCGTGTCTGTTGTTAACAAGCTTTTTTATAAAGTAGTGAGTTTAAATCTCGCTGGCTGCTCCATACTTGGAGCCTTGTGCCACATGTGAGCTACGCCTAGTAAATAATAATATTTTTCTTCGGTCAGTTGACTGTTATTTCTGTCCCAATTAGTAACTCTGCAAGGTGATGTAGTTCTAATGCTAGGGATTATTTTCTTTGATTTTATAATATATTTCATCCCTTGTAAATATTCATTTGGGGTTTAATTTTTAAATATAGGTATTTTTATCATTTCCTCTTATCCCTGACCTCCCCACCCCTCAAAAAAAAAGAAGAAAATTGCATATGGGACTTCATAGAGAATTTACGGTATGGTATCTGTAGTATAACTAATAAGTGTAAATGCCAAGTTTTGTTGTTTGGAATAATACTCGTGCGATTGGGTCAGTGACTGTGACTACTTAGGTTAAAAGATAGGATATTGAAAACCAGGCCGCTCCATCTGCACCGTCGGCCTTGTGCCAAAATTTATATTCTTCTTGCAAACAGATATTTATAATATTTTTCGGTTATTTAACTGCTATTATTGCTAAAGTTAGTAACGTTAGCGGGATTCTCATGCAAACCGTTATTTGGTTTTGTAAATATATTTTATTTAATTATTATATTATATTCATTTAGGTACCCCTACTGATTCTCTAAAAATTGAGCATGCTATGATGAAAAATGCCCTAAACTTAATAAAAACAATGTGTTTTTGTCAAAACTTTATTAAGAGGAAAGACTAAATGATTTTTTTACTATTATATTTTTTATTCTTTTAGAACGTTCGAAATTTTGGTTAAAAATCTTTTTATGCGAGAGCGGGGCACAGACGTTAGTACAGGGAATTTTAACGTCTTTTTGCGGTAAAAAACAGATTGATTTTGAAATACATGCAATAATCAAATAATTATTGGATCTTAATGAAACTTTCAAGACTTATTCACAAATTAAATTATTTTAAATGTTTTTTTCTTTTAGAAAATCTTGCTAAGAATATTTTGTTTTACATCTATTACCGCCCAACACACACTTATTTAATTTTATGATATTTCGAGAAATTAAATTTTGTGTCGCTTAAAGTTTATATTAGTTAAAAGCAGAAATCCTTGGGGAATTTAAATTATCATTTTCTTTTTGCAAAACAAGACACCCAGTTACCGAAAATCTGCTCTAAATCGTAAAATAAAAATGCAAGAAAAATAAGACATTATTCAATTAGAAAAAGCTTTTAATTGTTTTTATTAATAATATATATTATGGACACTTTTGTCTTTTCGATGAATAATGAACATTTAGAAGAATTGTTTTCATTTTTTAAAGTTTTAATTATAATAATTATATTATAAATTAAGCTAAAATTATAATTAAACTAAAATTTAGACCTTTTAAAATTCTGTCTTAATTTGCCCCGGTTATATTAGGTGATTTTATTATATTAGTGACAACTATATCTACTAATCATAAATGGAAAAGCTTATTACAATTTGGCGAGCCCCAATATTTTAAAAAGAATTTTGATTTTGTGTGTGCGTATAAACGTGCCGATTTTTGTAAATACAGACGTCCTTACACGACATCAGAAAATAAAACGTGATAAATATAATAAAATTCAAGCCAAAGTACCTACAATTCAATAAAACATTAGATTACATTATATTTTCCTAAATTTTAAAAATTATTGGATAGTTAAATATTATATAAGGGCGCTTACGTTATTTTCCTCAACTAACTTTTACAGATATATGCACCGTACGAAAAAATTAAATAAACTTCCGTCTGTCAGTCAAGCTGTCAACCTATCAACACCTTTAGTAAACAGCTACCACCGTATTAAGAATACATATCTGCAATATTTATAACTTAAAGTAAGTAATATTTGTTCCAAATCAGATTAATTAACCTTTAAGTCGGCTAATATTTTTCAAATAAAATTTCAGAAAAGTAAATTTTATTTTAGAAAGGATTTTAATAAAGAGAATTAATAAAGAGATTAGCTTGAAATATAAACTAAAATAAAAGCTTCAAGAAAGATTTTTCCTTTTCAAAAATTTATTTTTAACTTGAGTATCGCGTTTTTGTGGTACCTATATTCATTATTCGGGATTAAATTTTTAAATGTTATTTTTTATTATTGCCTATCATCACCACAAAGATTGTACATATGGATCCAGAAATTGTAGTATTGCGTCTGTACCCGAACTGATAAGTGTAAATAAGAAGTTTTGGAATAATATTCATGTGATTGGGTCAGTGATTGTAACTAGTTAAGTTAAAAGATTATGACCAGCCTTTCCCTGTTGTTTACTTTTGCTGTAGTTGAATAATTTTATACAATAAATATTGTATTATAAGAGAGGCCGGGAAGTGGAGTCACCTGGTTAGATGCTTTTAAAGGTCCTAAACCTACAATGGTATCAGGAATAAACATCACTGAGGAAGTTTTCCGATGCATCGCAACGGGGTTTAAGAAGTGTCTTTTGTATACCAAATGACATATTCATAACAAAAATATAAACAAATACAAAACACTTAAAGAAATATTTAAAAAAACTGTTCTATATTTTACTTATTTGAGTAATATCAGTGATATGAATAGTCAAGTGGTCTCCCCCTTGTTTTGTTACTCTTCTCTTTGAGAGAGTTATTTCTGTTTACTGGGATTATACAAGGACACTATACGCGAATCTTGTATTCTCAGTTGAATAAAGCTATCTTAAAGCCTCCACCTGCGTACTTTTGTCATTACAATCAGTAACAAAACCTTTCTGTAATAGTCATAACTTTACACTACTTCACTTTATAAAAATATACAAGTAAAAATTATTTTCTACTCAATTACCAAAGTGAATGAACTTACAGATATGAAATAATTGTTATAAATAATATAATCAAGTGAGCTAAACTAATTCGTTTCTCACACGAATTATTTTATAAATATCCCAAGAGCATGACGTAAACACTGATTAAAAATAGTTTCCCAAGTCATATTGACGATGAATAAATAAAATTAACTTTAAAATATTGGAGAATTGCATAGGTAAAAATATTAATAGAAAAAAATGAAACAACGTTAATTTATTCTGTTTTAACCAGAAACGTTTTAAGTATAATACACGAGGAAAAATCCTTAGAAATATAATTCTTCGGAGCATATTACTCAATGACTTTGTGAATTTGTAAAGTAAGCACTACGACCAGAAATAATTTTTTTTTTCAAATTTATTTTTCATGTCATTATAGATAAATCACCCAGGATAACTAATATAATTTGTTTTTAAATTTTATAAAAATGAATAGGTTGGACCTAGGTTGATATGCAAGTTCACTGGACATTGATCCCCTTACGGAAGCCAGAATAAATAGGTTTCTTAAAATGTAAAAAATGAATATAAATTAAATTTTAAATTCGTAATCTAGAATTCTTTTTTATATATATTACTGTCGATTAACACTCATTTTCACTTATTTTTTAAATTTTATAATTTATTTTGCGTATTTTTTATTTTAAGCGCTTAATCTAGGTATGAAAAATAATGATTATTTCTGTTGAAGGTGACTATTGTATAAGTCCATCAATGATTTATAGCTTATTACAAAAATTTGAAACATCTAACCCAGTGCTGGGATTCATTTTTTTTATTAGAAATGATTTTTTTTTTACATTCCGATTTTTAATCAATTCGGTGAAATTAGGAACCTGTTCTCTCTCTCTCTCTCTCTGTCTTTCTCCCTTTCTCTTTCTCTCTTCCTTTTCTTTATTTACATCATTAAATGTTTATCAATCGCAATAAATCAATAAACAATGAAAAATAAAAGTTCTATCTTTTATAATTTTAGTAAACTGTTCACACATACCACTGCGAAAATCCTCAATTCCGTAATCATTATCAATTGTATAAAATATTAGAAATAAATAATGTAAAACAATGTTGTTTCTAAATTCTCATGCCCGTTTGAAGATTACATCTTCAATACTAATAATACATTTATGCAAAGTTAAATTCTTACATTGGTTGCACAACAACCATATTATTTTATTGCAATTCGTATATATATTGATGAACATACCATAAGAAAATAAAATAGAACGATAAAATATACGACAAATATTCGTTGATGATACTACAAAAATATATCACTCATTGTAACGGAAATCTTGGAATTATCATTATAGAAAAAAAAACAACCTACAGACTTGTTTCTTTTTTATGATAGTTTAAAGTGTTTTCACCACAAGATAAGATTTTTAGATCTGTCCAAAAATAAAAAATGTATTATTTTCATGCACGAAAATTTTATAACCTTCTGGCAAACTAATTTCTAAAAAGATTTAAAATTTATATTTCTTATATATAATTAAAAAACGATATGAATATAATGTTGCTTGCATTCAATGAACATATATTTAAATGAGAATAATAGCATTCTTAAAAATCACAGGATGAAGCTAATAAGCATTTCTCTATAACTTTGATAACTAACATTCTTGATATTAACTAGAGATGATCAAAAATACTCGAACAAAAACATTATGAAATTGGATTGTTTGCTTATAAATTTGATTTGAATGTGCGACAACGTATACACATAATGGAAAACTCTATTAAAAATTTAGACGGATAGCATTGTTAGTCGATTTTAATTAAAAATATTTTTGCCTCCCAACAAGAATCGAACCCATATGCATGCTTCCACCAGGGAAATTCCTCCTATAGGAAGTGGGGATACGAATTCAATTCTTGTCGGGAGACACGACTTTTCTTTTTTTGGGACTCCACTGTCTAGGGTGATTGTTATTAATTTCACTGTTTAAGAAAATATAAAACGATAACAAAAGCAAACACGTCTTCCCACTGAAAATAATATTTTTTAGTAATAAAAAATAATGTCGGATTAAAATTCCCTTATATATATATATATATATATATATATATATATATATATATATATATATATATATATATATATATATATATATATATATATATATATTATAAGTTGTTACATAGACAAATAAGTAGTGATTACTTGTTTGTCCGTATGTAACAACTTAAATTACTATTGCTCTACATTTGTTATTGATCCCTTTTTAATTAATGTTATGAACGTTTGAATTTATATTCTTTTCTTTCTCATTACATTTGTATATATATATATATATATATATATATATATATATATATCAATCTATATAATATATATTTGCAATCCATTTTTTTAAAATTTGGTTCTTTGGTCAGATTCTTGTAAGTGGGTCAAGTTAGAAGCAATATTAACTTAAATGAACTTTTACCACCAATGGGACGAGTTGTTTTAACGAAGGAAAATCACTCTAATCCAACGCAAAAAATAATTTATTTTGACATCTGTCTATATTTCTGAGATGATGTATTGTAGGTATTTACACTATTTACATTTTTCGAACTATTGTTCTCATCTTTATTGTCATATTCACTACGTTTCAGCCGTTGTATGCTCTGGCCTTCTTCAGGTGATATATATTGGCATTTATTTTGTTTCAACATGATTTAGACAATATCTGCCAATGTAATGTTTCTTATCAACTGTTGGTAGATGTGCTTTTTCTAAGTATTCTTTGATCAAGCTATGATTTCTAAATCTACCTTGTTTTTACAAGCAAATTATATTTTTCAGATAGTAAGAAAACTTCCATTACATTAAGTAAGTATAAATTATACAAATTCTTTTGGAAAACTATGCCAGGAAATATATTAAATACCAATTCTTTATCGCTAAAAGGAAGTGGTAATATAATCTATCTTTGAATAGTATGGGGTCATAAAATATAGAACTTTTCACAGGGAATTTCAATCTTAACTTGACCAAACACCCGGTGTTTATACTTTATTTGTGATAGAGAGAAACATTAATCTATTTTATTTTGGACTTTTACACATTTTAACAGCTGCTGTCGAGCAAAACACACACTGCTGTTTGTAGAAAAAACAGATAAGCTTGAAATCTTGAGGCAAACATCGCGATTTTTTCGTCGATTTCGTAATTTCGTTTTCGGTTTTATTATAAACAGGCAGAAAATGATATCAATTAGATGCTTAGATCGTTGCATTTGAGATAAATGCTGAAGAGTTATATTTTTATGTAAAAGCTATTTTTCTCTCTGGCTGAAAGATTCGGGCAGATGGAATCAGTATGAGGTATACTTTGTAAAAGAAAATTTTTAATATATATATATATATATATATATATATATATATATGTGTGTGCGTGTATTTATATTAATTATAAGTATTTGAACAAACAGACATTTTGTTTCTTACTGCTTGGTCTTGAAAAGTAAAGACAATTACGTTATGCAAAAAGAACTAAATTTATTGCAATCAATATAACAAGGAATGCATTGATGTACTGATTGCATGGTGCAATGGTCAACGAATTTGTCTAGGTAAGTATTACTATTGAGCAGTTAGTTTGATCCCCACTGGTTGCTCCATAATAGGACCCTTGTGCAAACTAAGCTAATTAATTAGCAATATTACAATCCATCTATTAAATTTTCAAATATGTCATCTTTCGTGATCATGATCAGATGTCTCGTCGTGTTATGACCACATCAATAGAAAATTTTTCTTCTCATCCATTAGAAACTGTCTTCCAAGTTCTGAATTCACTGAATGCATTGATCTAAGAGGAACTTTACTGGTTCATAAAATCTTACATATCTGTAGAAGACCGCAGTACGGAAACATTTCAGGCCTCATCAGATGTACGACAAGGAAATGAGAGGCCCGCCCAATTTACTCTCTTCATAAACTATTGCACTGCCAAGCACAGATGGGAAAATATGGGCACTGATCATTTAAACATTCCATACCATATCTCAAACGAATCAACTAATAGAAGACAGTGATCCTGGTTTTCCCACGAGGTCAATGTACTAACGGTGGGGGTGGGGACTATGCTGATGATATAGGTATTCATATTTGGGATAAGAATGATCTTGAACAAAACACAGAATCCTCTATCAATTATTTCAGTAAATAGGGCTCAAGATAAACCTTTCCAAAACAGAGACAATGATCTGTAATTTGAATGGAAGTAGTAATTGCGGAAAAAGTAAACACTAAAGATTTCAGATGCCTCGGTGTATGAATCAGTTATCACAAATTTAGTATAGGAGAACAGTAATTTAAACATGAAATATGCTGTGCTAAGGCTAGTTCCGCCCAACACCACAAAATGCTACAAAACCAAAATATTAACCAGAAAACCCGAGTCACGTTCTTAAATAGCCCTGTCAAATTGAGACTTTCAATGGATGTCATACATGGAGCCAGATTCGTTCAAGAATATCTATACTGTCAGCTGTACACAACCACTTTCTAATACTAATTGTTAAAATGGTTTTGAGAGAGTGAAGTCTGTCGAGCTTGGCAAAGACCATCCTTCTTCGAATCTTGTGAACTGGCGCTACAGAATCACAAACATTTTTACCAGATAACAGAAACCACATCACTTGAGGACTTTCAACAAAAGAAACAATTAAAATGGGTAGAGAAAATGTATCTCAAAGAGAAAATAATGTCATAATGAAGTTGTTGACATTTCATATTATTTCAAACAAAAGGCAAGGAATGACCCCACCCCATCAATACTGGAAATAATGATAACATATGTTCGTCGAAAACTGTTTTCCTGAAAAATTGTTTTAAGAGAATGATTTTACTAATTTCAAACAACAGTAGTACTGAGCGCTCGGTTAATGAATGCCAAATAAGTGAACTGATAATATTACCATTAGACTTGTGAATGGTCTGAAATCTATTTCTTTTCAATGGCAATATTAGCTTTAGGAAAAGTCACGTCACAGTGAGCAAAATCCAAACAATGCGACTATGGTAAACCCAGTTATTACGATTTTTAACAAAAAATTAATAGATCAATAAATAAAAAATACAAATAATAAAAGAAACTCTGTGATGAGAACATCTAACGTGGCCATTGTTAATACGACAGTTAGAGAAATACACAAGCTCAATCAAGGGTATCTTACTGCTAAGTCCATGGAAGTGTTTCTTTTCGTGCACGCGCAATAAGGTCCTCTCAAGTTTCTGAGCAAATTATGTAAATGCTGTACAACTGGTTGCAGATATTCAAAATCCCTCATTACTTCCAGGACAAAACACGTGTGTGCGCATGTGTGTGTGCATATACGTGTGTATAATTTTAGAAGGTAATTAATATTTTAAAAGTAATTGTACAAAAATTCTCTCTATCCTTTTCTTTCATGTTCACTCTCACCCCCACTCTCCCTCTCTCTTTCTTTTTCCCTCTGTAGAATTTTTCTAAGAGGCTGTTTGCTTCCTTTAGCATTTCAGTTATAAAATTAAGCTTTGATTTTGCAAAATACTTTGCTGACAAAACTTTTTTTGCAAATGTCGAAATATAGGGTTCCTCTTCTTAAGTTTTTGTTTCTGCTCTACACACTTAGGTGAAATGACACAAATAACCCATTAAACAAAGTGCGCATAGTTATCATATTGCATTAATATTTCCAGGCATACTGGACGGATCTGGGTGGCCAAACAGATAGACTTATTTACAACTGAATCTAATAATACGACTAAGCCGTAAAGAAATATACGTTATTGTATCAACATAACCTATATAGCGGCCTCCATACAGCGGCGGTGCGCTTCAAAATCAGCGAATTATTTAATTTTTTCCTCGAAAGATGATCAAATTTCATAACATGACAATTAAGTACAGTTAAATCTCAATTTAAAGAACCAATGCGGAAGAATGTGTTCCTTAAATCCGATAATTCCTTAAAGATTCTGAATTCTTTACTTCCAAAAGAAGAAGCAAGTTCTATATATCACCACATTTAATAAGCATAATTTTATTAAATCCACTAGAATCAGCACACAAATGACCAATTCTCTGTAAAACTGTATAAAATATCAAATCAAACAATTGTACCTGACTTTCTTTGTTCATATTGAGAAGATTTGGGGAACTGGTGCTCTCTATATAATCCGAACTGTAATTTACTTTGAACTCATAATCTAGGCATAGAAAATTTCCGAAACTCTTTACTTAAGTAATTATATTAGTTTTTACGGGTACTATGCTAATACTTAATAGTTTAATACGAACTCGATGATTTTAACATTTATCTAATTTCGTCCAGTAAAATAAAAAGCTAGTTTGTTGTAGTCCATGTGATCCATAAGTAGTTCCTAAAATTCAAGATTCCTTAAATTTACGTAAGAATACTCAAGAATCCTTGTTGACGATTTTGTTCTAATGACGTGTTTCAAAAGAAATACATGAATTTAGGTCTGATGAAAACTTCGATAACGCCCTTCAATAGCCCAATTGCAAGAGTCAAGAACATTCTACTAAAATTATCAGTAAAACATTTTATAATCCATGTTTCAATAACGCTAATACTTAAAATTTATAAATAAATTCAGCCTGAAAAGATTTAACTATAAATCATTAAACTTTACTATATTTGGTGTACTATGTATGTTATTCATTTATGCGTTATATTAGACCCCTTAACTACTTTACACAGGTATTATAGGCAATATTGTGTTATAAATGTTAATGTATTAGGATTTCAATTCTCCTAACCGTTTGAATTTTAGAAAAGGCTTTAATTCTAACCATTACATCTTCAAAAGTAATTGGTAAATTTTTCGATTATAAGAAAGATAAATGAAATAAATGACTTACAATATGGAACGAAAATATCCAGTAGTTTCAGTAGAAAAATCCAAATCGTCTAGTGGAGATGATACTGCATTTACACTGAAATGACATTGAATAAATGCATTATTAAAAACCACATGAATTACAATACTAAAGCAACTATAATAATAATGATAAACTGAAGTATAAAAAACATAGAAATATTAAAAGGATGACGTGTTGCACATTAGTTAAAAGGTTAATGTAGCTGTTGCAGTGTCAGGGCACAATAGGTAAAGAGTTCGTGTAAATGTAAATAATGTTCTGAGATGAGGTATTATGTACACTATTTACATTATTCGGACTATTGTCCTCATCTTTGAGGCCATATTTATTACAACGTTTCGGCCATTGTACGCTCCCTTCATTCTTCAGGTGGTTGGAATGTCGAACTGAACCCTTTATTTCGCTCACTGGGGTAGACTGTTCTAGTTCCACGTGCCATGTTTAATGGATGTCAGTTATCAGTTATCTCCTGTTAATTCCCCTCTCCAAGTTCTCCACCTGTTCTTAACCAGGTATTGAACTCACACTTTTTGGGTCCTGTCAATGGATCTAACTAATGCCTTTATACACTGTGCCATATGTCCTTGAGGATTATAAGGTGTATGAATTTCTGGGTAAGTAATGTAATCAGCACCCCTTTTTACCAGTGCTCATATTGCAATTTTTGCTGTTATCATTGCATAATTTTTACCAGAACTTATATTGCATTTTTTGTTATTATCGCTTTTCTCTGGCACTCCTTATTACTGGTTCCCATATTGTATTCATTTCTATGCTTAGAAGTAGAACAGTCTACCACAGTGAGCGAAATAAAGAGTCTAGTTCGACATTCCAACCACCTGAAGAATGAAGGGAGCGTACAACAGCTGAAACGTTGTAATAAATATGGCGACAAAGATGAGGACAATAGTCCGAATAATGTAAATAGTGTAAATCCCAGAAACAAAATATGGAAAATCTATAAATTACTGTATTCACCACACTAATCAAAATAAAAGTACCCTTTGCCCAATGTACAAAATATGAAAGTTGAAGTTACACACACACACACACACACACACACACACACACACATATATATATATATATATATATGTAAGAAAGTTTTTTTAATTTGCTGTGAAAAGGCGTCCTTAAATAAAGGTATTTAATATAATTAAAAAGCGCGTGTTTCAAAAACTCAGCACTAATAGGGATTAATGATGCTACAAGTGAAACACATCCCTAGTGTAGCCAATTCTGTCTTCACTGACTGAACAACGACTATCATTTTATTCTGGACTAAATATATATTTAATGAACAAAACCTGATGCCCGTTTACTTTCAAAACAATAAAAAAAATTGAAAAAACAATTGAAACATCGAATACTAGGACTACTTAGAGCTATTTTTTCAAGTCTGTATTTCCCCTGATCTTTACATCGAATAGGAAAACAGACTACAAAAAAGTCGTATTTTCCTTAAGAAAAGAAAAAGGGACTGAAATTATAATTAGCAATAAGGATAATACACTAACGGAAAATATAATTTCAAATTAATGTAATGTGTGTGTGTGTTTGTGTGTGTACGCGCGTGCACTCACGTGTGTTTGTGCCACGTAGGCGATTGTTGAGAATGTTCATTATCCGACGATGGATCCCACCATGGTTGATTTGTCGGAAAGTTGACAACTTGATGTTATCGGTCTGGGGAGATCACTTCGCGTGGTACCTTTAAAATAGGGATCGAAGCCTTGTAACGTGAGTGAAATTGAGTAGATGGAAGTGTTCTGATATATATATATATATATATATATATATATATATATATATATATGTGTGTGTGTGTGTGTGTGTGTGTGTGTGTGTGAGCGTGTGTGTTTTACTAGCTGATTGTGCAAACTGTGATATGAAGGTAATATTTATGTAAATAAATACTACAACACTCATTTACTCTGTAGAGTACATTTATAATAAGTTATCACTACTAAAAGCATATTAAATAACTAAGCAGATACAAACATAATACATTTACCAAGGAATTAATATTTACGACATAAGAATAAAGGATTGCATACTGTCTGTCGGTTTCACGTTTTTCACGCTTCAATGTGATCTTCAGACCAAGTGAAGAAACGTTCTATGTCCAATATTGAGCACTTCCCCCATAACTATAGTAAATGTTAACAATATGATTACACACACACACACACACACAATATATATATATATATATATATATATATATATATATATATATATATATATATATATATATATATATATATATATATATACTGATGGGAAAAACTGCAATACCATGAAGATTTGTTTAAGTTTACTCACGCTTAAACTTACAGGTGATGCAGCTGGATGACAGTAATTGATCACTTGTTCAGATCAATATGAAGACAGATTTCATAATTAGTTGCGTGTCAACAGTATTCAGACCCCATATTAATACACTGTTTATCGTCTTTGAGTATTAATACAGGCCTGTAAACGCGTATATATACAAATAGCGAATACTATTCTACGATACATTATTTCCCGCCTCTTGCACCTGTTGATGAAATATAACAGTAGTTGTAGGTGGGTTAACTAAACGAAACTGGCGTTGTCCATTATGTCCGATGTATATTCAATGGAAAAAAGATCTGGCGATCCGGTCAGGAATCTTTTTGAATATTTGGCAGAAGATGTTGAGAAGCATCGGGGTTATGTGGGTGAGGGCTAGAATAGGAATGACAGCAGAGCGGACTGAACAATGTTCTAGGCCTACATGGCACTGTTCAACGTCCTCCAAACAAAAAACAAAGGCAAGCTAGAGTTGTAATTTATGCCATCTCTCACTATGGTATCAGGGGTTGGGTCTGTGTATCATGGGTGAATGCAATCTGGATGATGTTGCTCGCCAGCTCTACTTCACTCACGCAAACAGCTATATCACTTACAGGAAAATAGAAACTGCTCTCGTCTCTTAATACTACAAAATGCCATTCAATCCCCATGTGACTCTTTCGCGACAGCACTGAAGACGTGCACGACGGTGTTTTGACGTAAGTGAGAGTCTGGTTAGAGGCGTGCATGCTCGTAGTTCTGCAGCATGTAAACGATTCCCAATAGTCCGTGTTGACATTATTGGGACCATATTGTCTGTGCTGTCTGTGATCAATGCGGTCTGCCATTTCTGTCTTTAAAATGCTCCGATCTTGGCCAATATATGTATTATGTGTCCGTCCAAATCTTCGTGTACAGGTGTAAGAATGTTAATTTTTTCCCCCGTCGCCAACACTGAATCAAAACCGACACGTTACGGTCCAATATACGTAGCAATTCTCCGAAACGATCACCTAGCCTTTCGAAGGCCTACAATCCGAATTTTCTCAAATTGCTCTAACTGAACAAAAGAAACACATATGTATCTCTGAGGCATTTACTTTGCCATGAACTCATAGTCTGTCACTGTCTAAAGTTAAGATTCTAATTTTGTAGTGACTAGAGAGATATTATGTCAGAAGATAGTCAAAGAATTTGAAAATGTTACCAGAATATCTTCTAATACGCACATAATGTACCCATGTCAAGAACGGTATAATCCTTCATTTTATTTTCTCTCAATGCATTTACTGTGGTTAGTCTATTCTATTATCAGTCTGACCAGAAGCAAATCCTAAATATTAAATCTATTAAATAAAAAATAATGTACACATAAAATTTTATATATCACTCTCTTTTATTTCTCTGTAACACCTTGGCAAACTTGAATGTGAACTCGTATGTTTCCAGTTCTCTTCTAAGTATGAATATTTTTTCATATGTTATGCAAAGTATTAAATAGCATGGTGTTCTTTATTCGATAGTTCTTTTTCTGCGATTTAATTTAACTGCTGTAAATATCAGAAAATAATAATTCATATGTTTTAATAAATAATGGCCTCAAAGCTCAAGAGTATTAATGCTGGCAATTTGGATCTGACAATGAGTAGCTATAAAGTGCTTCATTTCAGTAAAAAGTTAAAAGTTATCAAATTACTATGGAAATGTAAAAAACAAATTTGTGCACAGGTTGCTAAGATCAACAATAAAAAAAAATTCTATCCGTTACGTAACTTTTGTTACAGTCATAAATATTTTTTATAATTATTCTATTTTATTAATATTAAATTATTTTATCTTATTTTATATCATTATCTTACTATTTCATTATTATTGTCGCGCTAGACAATTTTTATCGCCAGAATCTATCTTACTTAGTCATAATTCTACCATTCATCCTTGCTTTGAATATTGTTGTCCTTTTGATCTGGTACGCCTGGTATATATTTAAAAATTACTGCTTTGTTCACTTTCCCACCACAGTAACTTAGTTACCATATGCCTTTTCTGTAATTACTTTCGTGGCAATTTTTCTGATGAACTATCCTGTATGGTAAGTATACGAATTTAAGATTACTACTAGATTGACGGCAAGGTCTCATCATCTTACAATTGAAATAATGTCTATGTTAACAGTTTCTTTTCTGACACTTCTCAGTTGTGGGCTTCTTGTTTCCCATTCAACTTTGATCATCAATGACTAAAATACAATGTCAATTGTTAACTTCTGCTTTTTTAATTCCCGATCTTTTACTGTTCTCTCTTCTTATTAATGTTTTTCTTATATTGTCTAAAACTTAGTATTCTCTTGTATCTTAATAGCTTTATTGTGATGAATGCGATGAAATAATTGAAAAAATATTAGCACTTATCCTACAAAAGAATATTTTCAGATTGATAATGGTTCTATCGATAATATATATATATACATATAAACACACACAAAATATATATATATATATATATATATATATATATATATATATATATATTTGTTGGGATGTAGTATTATTGTTCTTAAAATATTTAAATGAATTGCAGTTTTAGGGCCAGATTAGCATTATATATATATATATATATATATATATATATATATATAGTGTTAATTTGGAAGACTGTTTTGATGCCAAAATTTCTGTTTTCCAGTAGTTTCCTGATAAAGGCATTTAAGGCAAGCAGGCTTTGCGGTAGAGTGCTCAATGTTGTATATATATATATATATATATATATATATATATATATATATATATATATATATAAAAGAATAAAGAATAAGAATGAGCTTACACGATGAAAAAGTGCCCCAAACTTAATAAAAAACAAAGGACTTTTTGATTATTAAATTACTTTTTTTTAATCGATGTTAGAACCTTCACAATTTTGGTTAAATCTTTTGGTTCCGTAATCGGGTAATCATAAATTAGTATAGGAAATTACAGCATTTTTTTTGTGGTGAAAAACATTTTAATGAAACTTTTAGGAATTATTCATAAAATAAGTAAATTATTTTAAGAACTTTTCTATTTTAGAAAATCGTGGTAAAATTATTGTTTTTACATCTGCTACCCCCACCCCCACTTATTTGCTTTTATGAAATTTCGGGAATTCATTTTTTAATTGCTTAATATTTATATTAATTTAAGTATAAGTCTTTGGAGAATTTAAATCATCAACTTCTTTTGTTAATTAGGAGCACCAGTTACTGAAAACCTGCTCTGAATCAGAAAATAACTTATTTATTGTCTTATTCTAAAGCATTATGTAATTAGCAAAGTTTTTAATTGCTTTCAGAATAAGATATATTATGGAAACTATTGTTTTAAAAAATAAAAATATTCTCGATGAATAATGAATTTTTCGAAAAATTTTTTCATTTAAAAAAAAAAAATATAATAATTTATAAAGTTTTAAATCTTTCAAAATTCTATAATAATTTGTACCGATTAAGTGATATTTTTCAGTAACATATTAGTAAAATACATTTATAAAAGAAAAATTCAGCAACTACAGTATTTTAAAAAGAATTTGTATTTTTTGTGTGCAACTCATTCCAAACAATTTAAATTAATTTTGAGAGAGAACAAAGTAAGTAGTTTATTGGAAATATTAAATTTCATCTATTAGCTTCAAATTATACCTACAATAAAAACATCAAGAGAGATTTTTCATTTAAAAAAAAAAGTTTTTTCCAACCCTAGGTATCACTTTTATTTAGAGGTACCTATATATATATATATATATATATATATATATATATATATATATATATGTGTGTATGTATATATCTGTATGTATATATGTATGTATAAATGCATATATATATATGTATATATTTATGTATGTATATATGTATATATTTATGTATATATGTGTATAGATATGTATATATATATGTATATATATATGTATGTATATATATATATATTTATGTATATATGTATATATATATATATATATATATATATATATATATATATATATATATATATATATATATATATATATATATATATATATATATATATATATATATATATATATATATATATAATATAATTTCGAGGCGTTTGCCCCGAAGTTTATCATTTGCAATTCTCTTTGGGATATATTGGAAGTATTAACATAACAGCTTCCAATCCGACATAAAAATAAATAAAAAGGCACATTGTTCGTAGTATTAACTATTAACTACAACAACTCGGATATAGTAATTTTCTTTAAAATGATGAGACAAACAGGAGTAACTACAGATGACTGTGAGGACACTACACAGTTAACAACGGTAGTTCACACCAAAATCCATGTAGTTTATGATAGCTGGTAATCAGGAAAGCCAGATTACATACAGGGTCTCAGGGATAGTGTCCTGGATTAACAAGTGTCTATCAGGCAGATGTACAAGTTACGAAGTCTGAATTTGCCTAAATATAATTTTTGTTGCGATGAAAAAATGTTACAGAAAAACTTTTCTTTCTTTCTTTATGAGGATTAGTAAGATCACAATATCCACAAATTATGTATATCAATTAGATAATGACAATTCTCTCATTGATAAGGAATAGAAATCTAACAGGTTTTTATGTATGCGTATTTAAACCATGGGAGAAAAACGTATACCGGCATTGGCAGTTAAATATTGAGAGAATCATGTAAAAGAAAGTATTACTGACTGGACAATGTCCATGTAATGAAACTGGACTGAAAGGATAATATTGTTGAGAATTGGGACGTTAAAATACTCTGAATGTGGTTGGTCGGGTTGGAATGTTTTAATGAAGAGGAGAAGTCGTTGACAACAACAGGGTTAGTACTCTGAAGCGAACAAAAGGATACATGTGGACACTGACAAATCACCCGATCTGGAAGTATCAAGATGTCGCCTCAAGAGGCTCACTGACCTACGCTTTAGTCCTGTTAAGAGCAGAGACGCAGTGCTAGAGTTTTTCATCTGCCACTCCAAACAACTTACATTTTGAAGATTATTTTCAGTGGTGGGAAGCCTGTAAGCGTAACTTCTAATAGTTGTTTGGAATAAAGGGCGGGAAAACGCGAAATGGTATGTAACCCGAGAGAACCATAACGAATTGTAATAAGCTAATTAGTTTATAAATGGTTCCGGAGAGAAACATGTCATACGATAGAAACAAGATGTAATGAATGTGCGTTCTCCCTTCCAACTGCAATTACATAAATGTCTAACATTAAACATTTCTTATTTGTGATGGCAATAAAACTTAATTTATATTAGGGACGCATTTCGTCAAACTTATATTTCAAGTGCTATTTATAATGGTATCATAGATTGTTTACCTATCTTTAAGCAGAGTTACTCAGCTTACGTTAATCGGGCTATGATTGCCGTTGTCTATGCTTTTATGCTTAAGTTGGAGATAAGTTGAAAGCGCTGTTTCCTATTTGATTTCCAATGTTAAGCAACGTCAAACCAGGTAGGCATTTAGTGGGTAAATCTTTAGCAGTATCAGAAACTGTAACCAGTTTGTGCATTTGTGTAAGAAGATTAAATTTATTAAATAAACACTAAAATTTCAATGATTTTCTCGTTTGATCACCAAAGTTAAACAAAATTGAGTTTGACGTGGTTTTAGGAGTATCATATACTGTAACGAGTTTGTGACCGTGTATGAGCAGATTAAACTTCAATAGTACACCATTTGTCTTTGAAAAGAACGTTTGAAAATCAGTCTTCATATATTCTGTTGTATATTCCATTTTCTTTATGGATGTATTTTTTTTTTAAAAAAAGGGCCGAGTAATTTGTCTCACGTCCTTTGTCATTGATTTTTGTGCTTCCCGACGCTTTCTTGTTGCTATCACACCTAAACGTTACATAATTTGAAAAAAAAACACGAGTTTTAAAAATAAATCTACTCTTGATATGTGACCAAAATCGCCCTTTCTTCAGTTTTCACATATTATAAATGTAACAGAATTTTCCGGGAGCTTAAACAAATGGCAGATTATTTTTGAAATTTCCAGTGTTGCTTTACATTTTAAAAGCTGTGAAAATATTAAACATTTCTTTTTATCGTTACAAGCCGTTTTAGAGATTCATACCTACACCGCGACTATTTACCTGAAACTTCGAAATTCAGAACATTTATACAAATGGCAGCCGTATATTGACATATGCGCAGAACGAATCGGCTTTCATCCTATAGGCGCAGATAAAGGTTGCCGTCATTCAGCAAATAAACGTTCAGATTCCAATAAGTATTTATTTTATATACGGACAAAACATGAATTGGCTAATAATGTCAAAGTAGTGTACACTTTTTCAAATGTATACGGATTCTTTAAGATTCTTCTTACGAATATAGATGTTTGTTTTTTCCATTCGTTTCCACACACAAACACCCCCACACATACATACATACATACAAACAAAGATACACACACACACATGTAATATATATATATATATATATATATATATGTGTGTGTGTGTGTGTGTGTGTGTGTGTGTGTGTGTGCGTGTGCGCGTGTGCGAAGGTCGCTCCGAAAGTAATATCTTCTTATATTCCTCAACGACGTCAGAAACCCTTCCCACGAATAAATCGTTTTTTTTCTTTTACCTTTTTATCGACAGCAGCTGAGAGATAGTCTAGGAAAATGTTATTTGACATGGAAGTGCAAACGAAGCAGAAGTGATTCATTGAATTTCAGCATACAGAGAAAAATGCATTCGTTGACATTCATCAATGCTTGTCGAACATTTACGGAGACAAAACAGTGTGTGCAAGCACAGTTAATACACAGTGAATAGCAGATGATGAGAGTGATGTGTATAACAAATCCTACTCCATGTTGCTCTGTACGGCTTTGAGGAAATGCATGGACCATAGAGAGGGAATCTGAACATTTTTCGTGAGTCAAAACAAAATTCATACAATATTTTTATTGTGCAGCCTGCATCTGTTATAGTTTTCACGGAAATTAATAGGACGTATTTGTTTCGGAACGTCCTTCATCTACATATGTTTGCGTATGTTTATACACCCGAATATACATATATTGTTTCTTATATATTTGTGTATGTCCGTGTGTATCTGTGTGTATATGCATGTGCGTTCGTGTGTGTGCTTAAATGTCCCTGACCTTGAACTCTATCATATTCATAGAAATGAATGCGCCTGTGGAAATATCAGTCATCGGCACTGATTCTTTGACCTTCTAAATAAAATAGTATGTTTAGGGCAAAAGTTCCAAAAGAATAAACGATAATAATGCTTTCTAACACAAAGAGGTCGCTTAGCACCAAACATTTAGTCTTTTATCCTAGCACTGCGAAAATTTTACGTTGACAAATAGCTAGACAACAAAACTATTTTTTGCTGATTCTTATAAATTCTACATGATCAAAACGAGATGTACATTTTGACAACCCTAATTCATTTCTTCATTCTCATGGATACAGAAAGAAAGAAAGAAAGAAAGAAAGAAAGAAAGAAAAAGAAAGAAACAAACAAACAAACAAACAAACAAACTAACAAACAAGCAAAAATTTGTCTTTGTGGAGGCAAATAAAATTTATATGCATCTTATGTAGCATAACACCATATAATTTTATACTACTTATAAGTGCAGTGAACTAACTCAGAATTGCTTACTCTTCAGTGTTTAAACAAACGGTCTTATCTGAGTTATAAAAGAAGGCAAATTTTTTGCCAAATTTGTTTAAAATATTATTTTATGTTGATTTAATACACATTGGCTGAACATATATTTGTGTACACAATTTTAGTTGCATATTTGATGTCTTTAATTTTGAAAAGATTCAGTAATATTCGAAACTTTTTTCGAACAATTAGTTTTCGTGCTCTTAATAACTAGGACGCACGATAAAAACATGCCCAGAATTTAATAAAAACATTTTTTTTCATCAAAAATCTTTGTGTAATAATTATATTTTATGTGATTTTTTTTCATCTTTTTTATAACCTTGGAAATTTTGGTCAAAATTCTTATTTTTCTCGTATCAACGTGGGATCTTAAAATTGTAAGAGAAATGTGTTTTTGTTTTTTTTTCAATCAAAAACATTGTTCTGTAAATTCGGGTAAATATCAGATAATTGTTAAATTTTAATTAAACTCTCAGGATTTATTTCGAAATGAAGGACATTATTTTTTAAATGTTTTACTTTAAGAAATCTCTGTACAAATTTCTAAGAGAAATGTGAGTGTAAATATGTTTTGTAAATTCTTGCAAAAATGTTTCTTTTTTACAAAATTTTTATATTGTTTTTTTTTTATATCAGTTGCACTTGTTTATCTTTTTATGATAAATTCCTCGTAGTACTAGGATTAGAAAAAACGTATTTCTCATTATTATTGAGCAGTTTGTTTCATCTTCACTGGGTGCACTATATTTTGGCTATTATGGCTCTTCACAGTTTCCTATTCTTTGTAACTCTTTAAAAAATTATATTTGTCATTTCTCCTAATCTCGTTCCGTCATCCATTTATTCAAGTACGTTAGGTAGGTTATATGCTGTTTTCCACTGTGCCTCTTGACTTCAATATGTTCTGTGAGTATCACATTTTTCAAGCCCTCTTTCCTCATTATGTGCCCTAGAATTTTCAAATAACTCTTCCTGATGTTAAGTATGTGTCCTTTTTATTTCCATTTTCTCTAAAACTTTGACGCTGCTCTCTTGTTTAGTTCTGGGTGTTCTCAGCATCCTTCTATAGAATCACATATGCTTCAAGTCTCTTATTCATCTGTGAATTTCCAGCATTCAAATAGGAGAACTGACTTTGTTTATAATTAGATTGGTTTTTTTCTTAATACTTTGCTTAGATTTTAGAATGTATCTTTTCCTCTGCCAATGCACCATTGGATATCAGTGTCGCACTTTCCGTTCTCTGTTAAAACAATTCCAAGATTATTTAAATTGTTGTATTTATTTGATTTTGGTGTCTTCAATTTGTAGTTTGCACGCCGGGCTGTTCATTATGCATGCTGTCTTCTTGCAATTGATGTTTAGTCCTTTCTTTTCGCTTTTCTTCACTACCTTCTGTTGGGGTTTTTGTATTTTCCTTTCAGAGTTTTTTATCAACAGTCATCTATATAACTTATGTTGTTAAGACTGTTGCCGTCAATACATACTTATATCGCAATATATATATATATATAATTTAACTTAGTCTGGCACAGGGCTATACTGAAAAGAGTTTTTTGAAGAGTGAAACTAGCTTGCTAATTATCACTTCATGGCAGCTATCCAAGAATTATGCTCACCCATGTAATATTTGCCAGCCAGGGGTATAGCTTGAGCTGACCCAAAGGGGCGATTGCTAACATTTTTAAGGACGCCAAAAATTACTGGATAAAAAAATACTTATGAAACTAGAATTTAAAACAGCTCATGGCTAAGGAGGGGGCGCAATAGTTTGCTCCAGGCACTCAAAACACCCTGCGAACTGGTGCCACCTAAATTTCTGAAAATTTGAAGAGCAAGTACGAGTCAAATGTGTCAAAATCTCTTTCCACCCTCTTTTTAACAAAGTTTCCAAATGTCTTCATCAAAGATGATGATAACTAGATATTACGATTGAAAACTTTTCAATATTTTAATTTCCGCACATTTGGATAGTAACTTATATATATACATATTCAATCGCCACACAATATCATATAAATACAAATTATATGTTAACGAGTACAATTATAAATAAGGAATCTAGTCATCTATCATTATTTGGAATGTATGCGTAATAAAGATAATGGTATAAGGCTAAAAAAAGACGTCTACATTTTTGACATACGAGGATAAAACGCAAAAATCCAAAAATAATTTAAAATGTGTGAAATTTTCCAATAATTCTCTAAAGATATGAAAGTCTATTAAATGTTATGGTTCCCATTTGCAGGACGTGATATTTAACAAATTTCGTTTAGACAGAAATTTAAGGAAATAATGCTCTACAATATCTAGCTTATTACACACTTTAGAAATAAGAATTGAGGAATATCGGAAGACATTTAAATCTGGTATGACTGGTCATATATGGAGGGTGTTATGCGACATTCTTTTGTGTTATGCAAATTCTTTTTATAAACTAATCTTTTGTATGTAAATATCTTGTATGTAAACGAACATATATTTTTCTTTATAAATTGTGCTATAGTCTGGGGAGGGCGACATTATGTAGTGAGACAATGATAGCGTCGTTCTGCTCCGTATTTTTTTTTTTTTTGTTGAACAAGGCCTTTCTTGAAGTTATTGCCGTCTTGTCTTCCTGCTATTTTGAATTGCGTTCAAAATTCATAATAAGGAATGCGGGGATATACCAACTTATGTAAAGTTAGATTAAAATAATATACTGAAAAGAGCATCGGTGAATAAGAAAAGAAGACTAAAGAAATGTTCCCAAATTAGTTGTATGTGGACATAACGAAGCATCAAGCAAAGAACTTGTGACTCCACCGACGTGGATAGTGTATATGAAGGAGAGGTCATGAGGTCAGTGTGGAGGTCGATAGAATAAAAACTCCGGAGAACATGGACGCAAAAAACCAAACGTGACGAGCCTGGGTAGATATGTGAATGGAATCCTTCTCCAAATAGAATTTATCAACATTCTGAACTACAACAGGCACCCGAAGAAAAACCGTTGTGTAGTCAGAGAAAACGTTGTGGATAAAAAAAAAAGAAAGAAATTAATCCGAAGAAAATTACTTACAAGGATTATTTAGCTTAGTCTGACATAGGAACAGATGAGCAGAGTAATTTACTAATGAAGAATCAACTGAAGATAAGCGTGTTAACCATCGTTCTTTGCCAGGCGCTCTTGTTGGATACGTTAAGTAATTTGAAACGGAAAAACTTATGAGTTGGCAATATGTGTGTTGGGCTTGACTAGCGATGACTAAGATAGACCGTGTGATTCTTGATTGTCAACAACAGCTACGATAACAACAAAGTTATAAAAATAAATATGGCAGAATCTTTATTTATTTATTTACTCTAAGTCTGAAAGTTTAAATTTTATTTTTTATTTTATTGCGAGATTTTTAAATTGATTTATATATTTATTTTTGGCTTAGTGTGGTTGGTATAGAGAAATAGCAGAAACAAATTTATCACAATTCAAAACAAGATTTTGGGTTGTAAAATCCGATTTTAATATGAAAAATAAACTATTTAATGAGTAGAATAAAGCTTATGCAAGTCATGTGTTCAATGTTCGAGCTTTCTTCAAGGCAAGAAAATAACAAAAACCAGGTTTGCATATATATCGTATATTAAACAGTAAGTACACCAGAAGAGTATTACACGACTATAAAAAGTGTATCAAATGAACTAGCGCTCAATCTATTCACAGTTTACTGTTCACTGTTCCCCGAACCTTCTCTCCTACTTATCTTATAGTAGGCGGAAGAGTCTAACATAGACTGTTAGAGGAAGAACACCACAACAATAACAAGCAGCTCAATGCCACTTGGGAAATTAACGTAATCTTCCCTATCACTTATGTGTCCCCGAAAAAAATTAAATGGGCTTGTTTAATGGCGTTTGAGTTCTTCTGGAATATAAGCAATCTCCCTCTCTTCAATCTTGTTAATTTATATGTATTTCACTTTGTTTAAATCAGTCAATCAATCTATCTATCTACCTATCTATCTATCTATCTATCTATCTATCTATCTATCTATATATATATATATATATATATATATATATATAAATTTTATATAATCTTATTAGGTCCTTTTATTTTAATATAAAATTCCAAAAAAGATGAATCCCCGTTTATTTAAAGTGTAAAATAAATCCATTTTTTATTGTAAATCCCGTCTATTTTAATTGCAATTTTTTATTTATTTTATTTATTATATAACTGTCTACAGACTGTATTGTGCATGAAAGTTCATGTCGTGCTACCGCTGAGGGTATATATATATATATATATATATATATATATATATATATATATATATATATATATTGTTAATATCCTAATGTACAGCTAGTTACATCAGGGCTACAAGAATGTATGACGCCCATGGCTAAGATACAAAGACAAGCTGAAAAGCAACTTGTCAGCGGTCAATATACCACATAACACCCTTGAGCGCTTAGCCTTAGAGCGGGTAGAATGGAGATCAACGTCTTTTAGTGGACTCAGCAGTTTTCAATCAGATTGTCTGAATCATCTTCAAGAAGCGAGAGCAAGATCTAAAAGGTCAGCCAATCTAAGAGTGATCTCATCTCACAATCCTCGCACTTGCTCCATATGTGGCCTCCTTTGTAAATCACTAGCGGGTCTTAAATAACACTGAAGATTGTCCCACAAAATTTCAGATGGGAGAGTCCATTATTATTATATATATTGTATGTTAAACGTGACTATGTAAGCATCATGTAGTTAGTATGCCTACCAAAAATTGTTGGTTAGTATGTTTATTTCGCAGCAAATTAGTTTTATGATCAATTCTTACTAGGCGACCCACTATTGTTAGTTTACCCAAGACTAAATTACACTTGGAAATGAAACACAAGCACACGTTCACATATACATGTGCTTTTTAAAGCATGCAATTCATTATTAATAAATTAGATTATCAAATGAACTAACGCTCAATTATCAGAGAGATTCAACAGAAACGATTAGAACAACCTCAATAAAAAGAGTAATTTAAATAAAATGCAAAAACAAACGATAGAGGAATACTTTTGAAATTTTAATTAATAACTGTCATGGTTTTATTCAAATTAAAATAAACTATCGAAAAACTATAACTGGTATTTTTTTACGCTTAATATTAAGCTAAACTATGAGTCGGAAAACTTCATGCTTGAAAAATCAACATCTAAGTTATTTTTTTACTGGACCTTATTTTATCTGATATTTTTTGCAAATAATCAAATACCTCGAACATAAACCAGACCTATTATTGATTTTATTATCTTTGCATTATTTGGTAAAAGGTCATAGCTGTTTGGAATCCAGCGAGAATCACACTCACTATATTTTATCTAACCACACGTGGTTCATTGTTAGTAACTTTTACTAACAATGGACACTACTAATCTGATAGAGTAGATCACTAAGAAGGCACTCTAAAATGATATTTACTGAGCTTGCTTAGTATAGCATAAAACCATAATTGTGGATCATTCTTGTGGATCGAATTCACAATAGTATAATTTACCAGGCTAGTGTACTGACCGTGGCTAAGCCATGTGAGAAAATATTAACAGTGTTGTAGCCTAGTCAGGCATCAGGTGATACCTAGTGAGAATCGAAATCTGTCACTAAATAATGAAATTAAAATCAATACTATTATTTTAGAGTCATAATTTTACCGAAGACAAAGTATGCTAAAACCTACACTGGCCACAACGAAACTATCTTTACATTTTATGTCATATATACGTCATCCCTTTTCTGCAAAGACTTGGTGAAACCATCCAGTGCACAGCTATATCTAATCTTTTGGCACTTCTGTTTATATGAATATGAGGAGAAAGAGAGAGAGAGAGAGAGAGAGAATGTGAGAGAGAGAGGGAGGGAAGGAGAGAGGGAGAGAGATCTATTTATGTAAACATTTAGGATTTAGAAAGCAAATATATCAAACTTTTTATTTATTTATTCTAACGTTTATATATACATTGACAGAAGAAATAGTACAAATAAATATCGGTATAGGTAATTAGCTGAATATCCATTGGTTCGGCCTGGGATATGTATAGATCGATCTCACTAGACTCATTAATCACGAGGGGGTGCTGACAAATTTTTTCGACCGACCAAAAGGCTCTTCCAAAAACAAAAATATGATGTCAGATTTTGGGAAAAGGATTGAGTCGAGAATTCTTCAGCACCTTCTCGTACACGAATTTGGGGCCAACACTCTTCATCGTTACTATTGTTATCTTATTGTTATTGCATTTTATCAAAACACTTTGGTTACATATAACCTTCATTGCTACTATTGTTTTATTACTAGTTTTACTCCATCGTAGTGTTGCTTTATAATAGAACTCTCTATATTCATAAACTCTTCGACAATTAAGTTAGTAACACGGAATCGGAAATGAAGTTTATAACTTCCGACGAAATTTTAATTTGGATCCTATATCTCAAGAGCTCGTCCTTCATAGTTATTGCTGCGGATCCACGGATAATTAAGTGGATCACAAATTTGTAATGATTCTGACACTAATTTCCTCTCCGGTTCTTAAAACCGGCAGTTTTTTTATACCTTTGAACTTTTTAAATGAAGTATTTTCGCTCCAGAAGTGCGGGTGATCTAATAACCAATCATGAGCCGAGTTCAAATTCCGGCTAAGAACAATTGTTTTCCATTTCCACTCATGCTCTTCGGAAACGCATGACTCCATCTCTTCTTCTCCACCCCAAATATGGGTTAACTGCTGTCATATTTGATCAGAAGCTGCTCAGTCCTCACTTTCAAGTCACGATAGAATCCAAAAGTGTCTCCGCATCCTTGTGGGTGACAAATTATTTCCCACCCTGTAACACCTTTCTCCCAGACGAAACGTCGCATCCCCTCTTTCCATCATTCTTTCCGTATTCCATTTGTGAGATGTAAGTTCTCCTAGCGAACCACTGCTCCCTGGAACCGACTACCAAAAAGATGTTTTCCTGATCACTACAATTTTAACCTGCTCAAGTCTAGAGTTAACCGTTATCTTCCCCATATTTCCGAATAAAGTGTTCTTCTTACTCTGTAACCCTCTATCCTGAGTGGATCCTTGGCCTTTTTACAGGGTGAATCTCAATGTAAAAAATAACAGGGAACATTGCGCTCTCTAGCCTAAATTCAAAACAAGAGTAAGCATCGGGAAATCACACTGTTACGCTCCAAAAACAATTAAAGTAGTGTTCAATTTAGGAAGAGTGTCATGATCGCTCACATCCTAAAAGGGTATGGCTTAATTTTTATTCCATGTTATTATTATTATTATTATTATTATTATTATTTGTGTATGTTATATTTCCTGCTTTGTATCCTGTAGAGCCGGGTCTAAACTATAGTCTTTAGGTCCTATAAGAGAACTGCTATTTAATTGATAGCCCCTTTTTTAGTATATGGGGTGTTCCTAGTAGGGCGATCTTCTGGGCAACTTGTATGTTGGTGTTACCTGTGATACTGTTAGTAAATTTGTCCATTCCTTTTCTTACGAAGCTCAGAGCTCCAATTACTGTTGATACAGTCTCAGTCTTCATTCCCTACATCCTGTTAATTTCGATCTCCAGGTCCTTGTATTTGGACAATTTCTCGATAATTTTCATGGAGGTGTTTCTCTCAGATGTTACTGCTATGTCAATAATAATACACTTCCTGAATTTCTTATCTTTCCTGATAATATCAGGTCTGTTGGGTTTTATTTCCTTGTTAGTTTAAATTGCCACATAGCAGAGGATAGTTACATCGTTATTTTGGGTAACTGTGTCTGGTTGGTACTCATACCATCTCGCCGTAGTTTCGATTTTGTGCTTCTTGCATATATTCCAGTGCACATATGTCGCTACCTTGCTATGTCTGTGGGTATATTCTCGTTCCGGACATCCTTAGATAATATGGTCGACAGTTTCGTCATATTTTCCGCAGATCCTGCATTTAGGGTTAATTTCATCCTTGATTATGTGACAGTGATAGGATCTGGTTGCGAGGCTTTGGTCCTGCGCTGCAATAATTTGGCCTTCTGTCTTAGCTTTCAACCCGGTGCTCCTCAGCCACTGATTTGTTTTCTGTTGGTTCACATCTGTTTCTTTCGTTCTTTTTAGGTATTTGCCATGTAACGCCTTGCCCTCTCATTTTTTTTCTTGTAATTTAGTTTGACTAAGTTGTTTTCTTTCTGCTTTATCGTTTCGCGTAGATGGTATTTGCTTCGTTTTTGTTGGTAGGGTTTCAGTTATATTCAGTTTCTTGAAAAGTGCAGCTTCGTTGATAGAGTGGATGTGATATTTTACTATTTGTAGAAGAGGGTCATTAGTTTTTTTGAGGTAGACTTCCAATCCGATTGTTGTAGTTTTTAGAGTTAGTTCAAGTTAAATTAGACCTCGACCTCCTAAATCTCTTGGTACGTACAGCTTATCAAGATCTGATTTCGACTGGTGCATCCTCATTTGTGTAAATATTTTTCTGGTCTTAGCGTCCAATCTTTTAATGCCATTCAGCTACCCTTTAATAATGTTGAAGCTGTATGTTCCTACGGATATAGCTAAGGTGTTGATAGCCTTCATTTTATTGGCCCCATTAATTTTGCTTTCTAGTATCAAACGAACTTTCCTATAATATTCTTTTCGGATATTTTTCTTCATAATTGAATGTTGTATTCCGTCTCCTTCATTAATTCATAAATATTTGTATGTACCATCTTGGTTTAGTTCCTTAATCTTGTTGTGGATATCACGATCTAAATCTGTAGTTTCCGTTATTTTGCCGCCTTTGGAGGTGGCTGTGACACGTTTGTCGATTCCGAACTCTATCCTAATGTCTTCGCTGAAGCTTTTGACAGTGGCTTTTATCCTTGGCAAAGATCATTAATATAGAATAGGTGATTATTATTATTATTATTATTATTATTCGTAGTAGTAGTATCACAATACGGTTCGATAAACTAGAGAAACAGTGCAGAAACGTAAATAGAAAAAGAAGGCACTATCATTAATCTGTAGGAATAACTTATAAAGTTGGAACCCTTCATTAATAAATGTATTTATTCAATCATCTTTATTAAGTGATGCAATTTCTTATTTCTTGAAAACCCTAAATTGTCACAATACAATTTTTAAGTACGTATTTTTCATGTTTTTACATAATAGTAATCTGCTTCTGTAGAAAAAAAATTGTAACTACTTAGTAAAATTATATACATTTTGCAGTTCTCCATTTTACAGTCTTTGGGACAATATAGTCTCACCTCTGAATCGACAGTTTCAATACTGTGAATCCTCATCAAAAAATGACTGAAGTCATGAACATGTGTTATAAAAATCCCTGTTTTATTAGATTACAACGTTAGATATTCGAGCTGTGATGTTATTTCTCCAATTTAATATTGTGGCCATCGCCGAAGTAAAAGAAAGGGAATACTTAATTCATACCTTTTGTAAATTTTCTCACTGAAAATGATTTTAAAATTGCTCCTAGTTGAACCGGACCTTATTCTGTGGACTACTTGTTTGGACGGTTGAAAAGTTTCAGTACTTTTCAATTTTAAATAAAACATGTTGTCACTTCCAAAAAAAATGCATAATAAACAATTTTTTTTAATTCAAAGTAACTTCTTACATTGACTTTTTCCAGTTAATAGTGAGAAAGGAATATCTCTATTCATCATTTATTTTTTTTATCAGATTCTAAAAGCTTCATGGCTGATAAACTTGAATTTAAAATAAAAATGTGCATTTTCCTAGCCCCTAGTGCCTATCTATGAATGTAAATTTTGTAACAAGTCACTTCCAAACAAAATGTAATTCTAAATTATATTATTATTATTACTATTTTTTTTAAATTCAAAGTAAATCCTTACTTTGACTTTGTCGAGTTAATAGTAAGAGACGAATCTCTATTGTTTAGCCTTTTAGAGTTGGTGCCTCGATAAGTCACCGTAGGCAAGGCAAGAGTAAGCTACTCTACTGTGAATCCTAAGAAAACTCATTGATTTTAATAATTAAATTATGAAAGATAACGGCATGAAGAAGGTTAAGTCTATCGGAACATCTACAACAGGCTTCACCGGGCCGTCATCCAGCGAAATGATTTGGGGGACATGGAATACTAGAACAGTAAATTAATATGTCAAGTTAGAAATTATAAAACAGGAAATGAACAGTTTAAATATTAATATTTTCGGCGTGTGTGAAACGAGGTTGACAAACAATAGAGATTTTGCCAATGACAATCACAAGATCATATAAGTAGGCGGAGAGATGAATTAAAAAGGAGTAGGACAAATATTAGACCAAGACATGAAGAATTGTGTTCTGGGATACTATCGACTATCTGAAAGAATTCAGACTAAACTAAAATTCATCATAGTTATATATGCACCGACAGTACAAGGCACAAAAGAAGAAATTTAAAGTTTTAGTGAACGCTAGACAATGCCAAGACAATGTAAATCGCAATAAATTACAGTTGTAATGGAAGACCTGAATACCAAAGTAGACAAAGAGAGAGATGGTGAAAAAGCCAACAAATTCGAACTTGTAATAAATGCGGAGACAATTGTGTTCAATGTTGTATGGAGAATGATCAGATAGTAGCCCACACGTGTTTTCAAGAACACTGAAAACGTATATGGACATGGAGAAGCCCAGAAGAAGAAACAAAAAACTAAATTCAAGAATGCAGTTTTACACTCCAAAATATACCAAAGTGCCGATTGCGGGAGTGGTCACTGTCCATTGATATATGAAATTATGTTAATTGAAGAGGGCCAAGGCAGCATCCTAATTGCAATACAACAGACTCTTGAATGACGTGAGTCGGAAGGAAAAATATATGGATGATGTTAAATGCAAATATAATGAACAAAATGAGAATGGAAGCTCGAAGAGAAGTTTTAATAACATCATTAATCAAGATAATCCCAACAGAAAATATACAAAGAAAAAAGAATAGATAACAGATGAAATTATCGACATGATGTAACGGAGATAAAAATTGCCAATATACGACACAGAATATAGGACTCTGCACAAAGAAATTAGGAACAAATGCAGATAGTTTAAAGAGGAATCGTTCAATGGAAAATGTGCAGAAATATAAAGAATAAGTGACATAGATGAAACAGATATGCATAACAAATAAGAGACAAAAGACATGCTCAACAACAGGATGCATAAAATCCAAGAACAGTACACTGATATTAGAGAAAGAATAATACTTCAGATATCGGAGAGCTCTTCAACGACGAAAGAGAACAACCGGCCATACAGCAAGATATCGAAAGAACAGAAATATTAAAATATTAAAATCTGAAGAGGAATCAACACTGGATTAATTGAACAGAAATAAAGTAGCAGGACCAATGGAATTGTAATAGAGACGTTGGTAGCTTTAGATGATTTACAAATTACAATAATAATAAATGAAATCTACAACAGTGGTGACATCCTGGAAGACGTAAGTAGATCCATTTCCATAGCACTGCCTAAGAAAGGAGGTGCAAACGAATGTAAACTGTATCGGACAATCAGCCTAATGAGCCAAATAACAAAACTCGTCATCGAAAGGGAGCGCGTTCTAAAATCATATCTGAAATAGGACAAATGTGGGTTTATTAAAGACCCTTGAACAAGGAATGCGGTATTTATGCTCAAAATTATATTAGAAAGAACAATAGAAATGCAAAAGGATGTGTACCTGTGTTTTATAGATGATGCGAAAGCGTGCGATAAACTATGTCACAAAGAACTCTTAGAACAGCTAGATAACCTTGACGTATTTTGGAAGCTTATTAGTATAATCCAGACACTATAGCGACAGCAACCTGCCTGCGCACGGATAGTAAAAAGAGTTCAGTAAACATACAAAAATAGAAAGGGGTGTAACAAAAGGATTATTCATCTTATACAGTGGGGCGATTCTGAAACAATTAGGAGTCCCACTAGGATTTCTTGTTGGTGGCTACAATCTTAACAACATAAGATATGCAGATGACATCAGTGTTGATATCAGATACAAAAAGGGAACTGGAAGAATTCCTACAAAGTTTGTAAGCGCGAAGAAAGATCTAAACATTAATTGCAATAATATGGAATTAATGGTTGTTAGTAAAAGGGCCAGGCCAACATGTGAATTACAAATTGGAAACACTAAAATCAAATAAGTACAACAATTTAAATATCTGCGAACTATTTTAACAGAGAACATAAAGTGCAATAGTGAAGTTCGAAGACGCTTGGGATAGTGAAATATGTTTTCCAACAGCTAATTAAAGTATTAAGTAACAGAAAAAATTCTTTAGAAATAAAGGAAAGAGTACTGATCTGTTATGTAATGTCAGTCCACCTTTATGACAGTGAATGCTGGACAATCTCCTCACAGATGAAGAAGTGACAGAAATGTGGTTCTACAGAAAGATTCTGAGAATACCATGGACCGAACATCTGAGCAAAGACGAAGTTTTAGAGAAAATAGAAATAAAAAGGACACTTACACTTAACATCAGGAAGAGACAATTTGAAAATTTTAGAGCACATATTGTGGAAAGAGGGCTTAGAATATTTAATACTCTCAGGACAGAATGAACTTAAGAGTAAGAGAGGAAAGCAACTAATAATCTACCTACGAGCCTGAAAAAAAAAACGGATGGTGGAGCAAGTTTTAGGAGAGATAGCAAAAACTCAAAATTCATTAAGAGCTACAAATAACAAGAAATTGTGGAAAACCATGATTGCGTATGTCCTGAAGGGACACGGCACATAGAAGAAATTTTGATTAGTATGCAACCTTCTAGAGCAAAAAATTCTATAAGTGATTGCTCCTTTATACATAACACGCATGTTGGACTCATGACTAGCGAACGCTAATATTGAATGCCGTCGCACATCCAACTGACAGTAAGTACATTTCGACAAGACTTTATACCGAATAAGCCTTTCTATTTCTGCTATTATCGATGTCACTCGGTAGGAAACCTTATTTATCAACCTGCCCTCGTATCTATCTATCTATCTATCTATCTATCTATCTATCTATCTATCTATCTATCTATCTATCTATCTATCTATCTCCATTAAGTTATAAAAAGAAATAAAATGATATAATTTAGTTATAATAAATACGTAAAATTTAAAAAGACAAATAAAAATTATTCTCTAAATGGTATGATGGGTGGGACTGAATGAATTCTTTGGATTTTAAACAGGCTTGATTCGAAAATAAAGGAAATCTGTATATGCAACGAACTGGTGTTTTAAAAATAAATAAATAAAAGATAAATAAAGAAGTAAATAAAATAAACCTTTTAAAAAAATCCTAAAATCTCATTAGATCGATGTAAAATTAAAAAATTAAAATGTCTAATATAAATAAAAAATAATGTAGAATAAATCTGACAAAACACTGGTACAAAAAAAAGAAAACAAAAAAAAGAATGATTTTATTAGTGTAAACGATGACGAGAATGATAACTTTATTGACAGATCATTATATTAAATTTGAGTATTACTTAGACATAAACTAGATTATAGTACAATTTCTTTGGATCTGAAAATAAATTCAAATATTAGGTAATTGCAAGAATCAAGGGCGGTAATTCACTTAGCAATATGAAAAACTAGCATTCATTGAGATAAAAATACACATAATAGTTTTAACAAAATGAATTAAATATGAATGGTAAGGTGCAATTTAGGTTTTTCTTATTATTTAGAATCTTACCAGTCATATCAACTTCCTTATTCATGAAAAATAAAATATTTTTAGACAATGATAAAAGTATTAAGCAAAAATCATCGATTTAAAAACTTTACATCAATAAACAGTACAGGATAACCAAAGACACGCAAATAACTTGTTTTATATTTAACTATTTTATTAACTTTTACTATTTAAATATCACAGTTCCGAAAAATACTAAGCATGATCACTTTATGAAATAATGTATTGCTTTGTGTCCTTGACATAGAAAATCATCATCATCATCATCATCATCATCATCATCATCATCATCATGCCCCATGACTGGGTGTGGCTGTAGGGTCACAGCGCAGCTGAACATTTGACCTCCATATGTTTCGGTTACGTGCCAATATCTAAGTCTCTGTGAATGATCTTCCAGTGAAATCAGTGAGACATTGTAAACCCATTTTCTCCTCTGTCTGCCCTGACTGCGTTTTTGTCTAAGATTTTACCTTGTAGGATATCAGTGGAAAGGTCGCTAGCTCTTTTGAAGTATCCATACCATTTCAAGTTACTCTTCTTGATGGTGGTTATGACGTCTTCCAATAGACCTATTTCTTGTCTGATGATCTCTCCCACTTCGTCATTGGTTGTAGCATCGCATTTCTAATGAATTTTTAGCTGTAATTTTACTGTTATTGTTCAATATTAGCAGGCGTGTACAGAAAGATTGAAAAACATTAAACTGGTTTAAACGATAATCTCATCTTTGATTTAAGGCAGATGTCATTGTCTTTCCAGCTGAATCTTTGTTTTGCAACTGCTGATATTGTTTGTGCTGCTCTTGGAAATATTTCTATCCTAGAGTCTTCTCCAATGATAAACAAGCCAATATATTTGAAATGGTCCACTACTTTAAGTTCATAACAACCGACTTTTATCTTGCTTGAAAGACATTTCTCATTGTTTGTCATGAGTATTTTTTTTTTGCATTAATCTCCATATCATACTGGAGAATATTTCAATCTGGTTCTTCAGACAGAGAATGTACCCTTCTTTACCAGCTAAATCATCTATGTCGTCTTCAGAGGGAGAGTCTGCGATGTTGCCACTTCTGATACTAACTGTGCTCTAGTGTTTCTCAATTACCATTCCCAAAAAAGGTAATAACAAAATAATCGGACTATCAGTATGATTGATCCTCCCAGTAAATAGTCTAATGCTACAAGCAACAAAAAAAATTATCACTGAAGAAAATGCTGGATTTTGACGTGGCAAAAGCACCATATAACAGATATTTTATCTCATAGTTCTACATAAAAATACACACAACACCAACAAATTCTCTAAAATATATGCATAAACTTCAAAAAATACCTTTGGTAGAATGTGCCACAAGTAATTGTGTACATATACATAAAATAAATACCTATAACAAGGATAAAAGTGGATTCATACTACCAATTATCTGTCTGATAAAACTCGTCATGGAGTAGTGGTTAACAAGCTAGTCTCACAAATCATTAATACAGTTGTGAGTTCGACCCTACTGTTGTAGCCTTGTTTCGTATATATTATAACTTAATATATATTAGGGTTCCGTATTAAACGTTGAATATATCAGCAACAGTTGCCAGATCATTATTACTATCACACTGTGTGACTTTGTGACATAACAGTTACTTTTATCAAACAATAATAAAACATCACTTTGCCTCCATATGAAATCAAATGTGACACAAAATCTTCAAATATATGCCCCCTACATATTTTTTTATTACCTGCCCTGTTCCGCCAACTTCTACAGGTGTCATAAACGTCCTATCATGAGAAAACGCTGTCTGTAAGACATGGTTTATTTCTTTAATTCCATGCCCCTTTTAAGCACAGGGGATTGTGGCTCTCCACAACTTCCTTTAATGTATGTGAATTGCAATGAATTCTTCAGAAAGTTAGCGGTTCACAAATATCCAGGCCAGTAGACCAAAATAAATAAACATACTATTTAAAAAATAAATGGAATGTCTACTCATAAGTAATATTGTAACTGCGATCGTTGTGATCGTGATTTATCCGTTGTAGCTATGAAAACAAGCGTTCTAATATAAGGGAGCTAACCAGAAACAAACAAACAAACAAACAAACACACACACACACACACACACACACACACACACACACACACACACACACACACACACACACATATATATATATATATATATATATATATATATATATAACGTAACTGATTTAAAATATGGTTCCATCGCCTCACAGGAATTATCATGTTTCCAAACTAACAACTTCAAATTCAGTTATATAATGAAATTACGAGCACTAGTTCTGTTTCATTTTCAAGCGAATTTGGGAATAACTTTTGAAATTTACTTAATTTTAAAAACACACACATTCATAATATTTGTTTCCAAGGATACAGAGACTTCCAAAAAAACTCAGTAATTAAAAAATAAATTTAAAAATTTAAAACTCAGTAAATTAATTAAAAAAATTAAAACTCAGTAAATTTCAAAATAAGTTATTAGAAAATACGCTTTAAAGGTTAGTTAGTTTCTATTTTGGAAACATGGTCATTCCTGTCTAGCGACGGAACTATATTTTTAATTCAGTTAAGTTATAATATTTATTCTCTGTAAATTTACATTGAACACTGTTTTGTAAAAATAAGATTATCAATAAGAACACCGAATTATGTATCTTCCTGTTCTTTCTTTTTTTACTATAAAATATATGTGTGTGTTTCTGTGAGAGTGTCTGTGTGTGCATGTAGGTAATATATATATATATATATATATATATATATATGTGTGTGTGTGTGTGTGTGTGTGTAGGTAGGTATGAATATGATAAAAATATGCATACGCGTGCATATTCTTGTACGTACTTATGAAGATTGCAAGAACTTCATTAAAATCGTCCTACAAACGTTGGATATAGTATCCATAATATGAATATACATAATATACATAATATGAACGTGAATATACATAATATTATTATGTATATTCACTAATATATATATGATAAAAATTGTTTTTGTTTATTATTATGTCCTATATTGGTGTTGTCAACCAGTATTTTCCTCTATTGTGAAGGTGGACAGAAATGTGATTTTAAATGTTGCGCAATACTTGTATCCGACAAATGAACTGTAAGATGTCTTGATAATGTTGTGAATGTCAAACCAACATTCTTACGTATTGTCAAAGATACAATCTACCAAAGGATATTTAAACTGATATACAATGTTGGTCTTTTTCATAACACTAGTTGACGGAGAAAAGGTATTACGTATGATTAAGCTGTTTGTGTTAAATGTAGTATAATTTATAATTAGTTTTATTTTTTTACTGATATCAGTGAGGAATATATTAGTTCTCATGAGATGTTTTAGAATTTTTTCATCTTGTTTATAAATAGAATCCTTTTGATTACGGAATAGTAGGTTGATATGTTTAGGGATATTTGAGGAAGTATTATGCTCTTTCTGATTTATATTAATATTTCTAATAGATCATCTAATTTGTTCATCAACAATGTAATTAGAATTAATTTTCGTGGAAGAGTTAACTTTTGTACAGTTTATTAAATTGTGCATAATCGCTATTTTGTAATAGTCTGGGCATTCACTTTTATAGTTTAGAGTGCATGTATTTATGCTACTTTTTTAATGTGGGAAGGTAGTAAATATATTATTATTAGTGTCTATCAATACATCAAGAAAATGGGTTTTATTATTATTGTTGAGTTCATATGTAAACTTAAGGACGGAGTTTTTAAAATTTTCTTGTAATTTATATATTTCATCTTTGTTTTCAAAGATGAGAATATCGTCTACATATCTTAGGTAGATGAAGGATTTTTAATGTTGTTAAATATCTTATTTGCAACGTTAGTTATGTAGAAGTTACTAAATGTTGGTCCCAGAACAGAACCCATGGAAACGCCATCATGTTGTATGTAGATATTATTTTGATAGTCACAGAAGGGAACCTCAATGGTACAAGTCAAAAGTAGTTTTTGTAATATATTAGGTTTAATTTTTAATGGAGGGAGAGATGAATTGTTGCATATATTCTGTATAATTATATCAATCGTTTCTCTAACTGGGATATTGGTTAATAAACTTTCAACATCAAGTGAGGCAATGGTTTCTTCATCTTTTTTTTGTTTTTAATATTTGGATTAGTTCATGAATTGTTTTAATAATGTATTTACTAAGTGTGTATGGTATAAGGAGTTAGTTGATGATTTTGGTTAATTGGAGATTTAGGATATCATGGGACGGAGAGGGAGGTTTGGCTTGTGTATTTTATTGTTCCACACGTATCCTGATACCTTCCTTGATAAATTTTATCTTAAAATCAAGAAACTGCCGAGAGAACTGGAAAGGATTATTATAAAAATAAACAGACATGTCTATATTATTCAATGAAATATGCGAAGATGCTTCAATAAGTTCGCAGTCTCACACATAACTATTAGCCAAATTTTGATCTAAAAAATTTACAGTGTATAATGTTTAGCCCATAATCAGTAATAACCGCTGAGTTAATGTTGTAAAAAATAAATGCTTCTTTCAACAATAGACTTCATAATTATTGATGTACCTACGTAATCCATATTATGACAATGTGACAATAATAAATAAATAAATAAATAAAATGAAATTTTCTCCCGTAAGGGCTTAGAATTCTTTTCTTTTAAAAAAAAAAAAAAAAAAAAGAACCATTTCCTATCAGCTTATATGACAATCCTTTTTTCCTCTCGAGCCAATAAAAATAGTTCAAAATAATTCATTTTCTTTATTCTTTTACAGTCGATGCTGGTTACAGTTGGTCAAGTCATTCATCATTTTTGACAGAACCTTTTAATTGAAAGAGAATTCCCCTATTGAAGTACTCATGGCTATTCAACTGTCGTCGTTAAAATATTAAAATGAACGATGGATTATTTTATTAATAATTTAGAAGCAGATCTGTAGTGAGGAAATTAATTTGGCAAAACAGAGGATCGATACATTTAATCAATAAGTCAATACCCAATAAATAAATAAAAATCAATAAATTCTGTAGTCAAGATCACAGACTCTTTCTTTTTTTATTAGGTTAAATGTGCTCACTTAGCGTCTTTCAACTACAAAGACTAATTCGTCCGAAAATCATAAACAAATTCACGAGGACATGTCAAAGAAAAAAAGTACAGATGAGTTGGGGAGGGGTGGTTATAGCATCAGAAAATAGATTTAAATACCGACCACTTGAGTTTTATAAATACAAAAACTGTAAATAATTCGCTTAGCTTCGCAAAAGGTCAAAGTTCGCTTGTTTAGTGAGATTTAGATTCTATTGAGAATTGATCTCACTACCTAAAGTCATTCAAACGTCAGATTGGTGTCACTTCTGGAATACTGAAGAAAACGGTAAGCGTTTATTTATCTTACGGACAACGTATATAATACAAAACCAAACTATATACTCATCACTGTAATTAAATTTATTTGGTTAACAAAGAAAGGAGTGCAGACTGTCTTCTCTATGTCTATCTCTTTCTCTCATAAAAATATGTACACGTGTATGTGTAGAATTTACTAGATTAATTAGAGAATAATAGTATTCTCTATCAGAGATAGTGCAGTTGTGCATATACACGATGTGGACATAGGAATAAAATGCTTAAGGCGCAAAACTAAGAATTACAATGCAGTGTTGATTCCTATATCCACAAACTATGTATCACAGACTTCATATCTATCTATCTATCTATCTATCTATCTATCTATCTATCTATCTATCTATCTATCTATCTCTCTCTCTCTCTCTATATATATATATATATATATATATATATATATATATATATATATATATGATATATATATATATATATATATATATATATATATATATATATATATATATATATATATATATCCCAGTCTCTTCATATCTATCTATATATTTATTCTATTTCAGTCTCTTCATATCTATCTTTCTATGCATTTAAACTTGCTGTATTTATCGGGAAAGAGCGCTCAGTATTGTCGTTAAACTCTATGGTAGCGATTATTGCTTAAGGTTTGAAATTGTCAGTCACAATGCAATGTTGATTTCTATATCAGAGAAGGTGGATGAATATTGTCTAAATCAGATGACGTTTACATTTGTTGTTACTGCTTCGATGCTAACGTTATCTGACTTGATCACCAGAGTTAATAATTTGCGCAAAAGTTATGGGTTCTCGTGAAACTGGCTGTAAAATTAGGAATAATACATAAATAAAGTTGATAAGACATTTTTTTTCAGTTAAAATTAATAAACTATTAAGTAATAAATCCAGTATCTTGGCCACAAAATCATTGGTATTAATTGAACCAAATGATTCTACATAAGAAAATCTTCGGTATTTGTAGAAAATAGTTTGATAAATGAAAAAATCTCAAATATAATGGATTCTAATTCATATTTTTTTTATTTCACTTTCTCTTTCTTTGATTTTCTGTTCTTTTCTTCCCCTACTTAAACATATGTATGTAGGTTTTACTTAGTTTGGCAAAAGGTCAATTATAGAGAGTATAACCTTATCTGATACTAGAAGATTCACTTATTTTCGGAAAATGGTTAAATAATATATCTCGGATCACATATGTTAAGTTAAACTAATGTTTACCCAGAACTTGAAGATTACTAGTACTTGTACTTAATACTGTAATATTACACAGAGTGGAAATAACATTACAGAACTCTGAATGACAATATCTATCTTGACCTGGAAATATTATGTAAATGGTAGAGAACAATAGATATTCTGATAAAAAATTCAAATCTCGAGGTTCTCGACAAAATCCAAAGACAGTGATCGGTTCTGACTTAGGGTCTCAACTCCATTCACTTTCTCACCGACGTAATGTAGCTCCCCTCTGTCTTGGCTATAAATATTTTCATGCCATCTGCTCTGGGGAGCTATTTTCACTGGTCCCCCGACTGCATGAATTTAAGCGTGTTACCAGCTTGGCATTTCAAAACAGTTAATTGTAACCGCATCGTTTACTCCAACAGCTTCTTCTCTCGCACTTCCCGACAGTGGAACTGTCTTCCTCTTACTTGCTTCCCTGATAACTATAATCTTCAAAAATTTAAATGTAATGTCAATCGACATCTGTTGCTTTGATACCCGTTCTTCTTTTTATCTCCATCTGTTCTTCTTTTTATTCTTTCCTCAACACCCCACCTATAGCCAGTCTTTTCCCTTACTTATATTCTCTGTAGCCCTTTGTATACTAGTGACACTCCCGCCTTGCTGGGGGGGGGGAATTGCTTGAAAAAAAAAAGAAAAATGTCTTCGGCCACCTTGTGTCATAGTAACTCTCATTACAGTACACTGTCTCTATCTAAACTTTAGTTTGTGACATGCTGCAATAAGTCTCAGTGTGATAAAAAAATTCCAGTGCAAGCAAGCACCATGCCACGAAAACGCACACGTGATTCTTTTATTCAATTAAAGCCGTTTGAGTGGCGGTCGATTTATGGGTTTTCAGAACCTGGATTGTTGATTCGAATAATTACTAGGCATATTAGACGTAACGCATCGGTAGTGATTTGATGCTGGCAAGAATGATTAACTGATTATCCCTGTACCTCTATATCCCATTTTGGATAGCCACACATGGAGATGAACTTCAAGACTGATACATTTTAAGAACAGCAAATATGACCCCCTCAAGTATGAACCCGGATCCAGATAAGAACATTTTACTTCCAAGAAGACTATAGGCACGCTTATCCCAGAATACAGTTGTACATGTCGCCGTCAATATTGCCAAACGTCCCTCTGTCATGACGAAAAAAAACTATGCTATCAAGCATGTGATAGGCATTTGCGTGTGCGATGTAGAGATGAAGAGCGACATTTATCGAAGTTCATTCGCCTATGAAGTAGATACACAATTACTGGGATGACTGTTAAATATTGTCATATGTGTTTGGAACATTGTTCAACTAGTTCTCTTGCTATTCTTGCAACAAAAAATTTGCTTACGATCGCCAGACACGTTCTTATTGAATATCTATAGAACAACAGCTCATTAATTCAGTTCGCCCAGTTAAAACTCTTCTATTGTTTCAACAGATACGAGAAGCGTAGAATAATGTAGCTCACGATAAATTTGCTATCTGTACGATCGTACATGTGCGTGGGTATTTGCCTCTGTCGACGCCCAATAGGATATACAGATATTAATAGAAGGTTTCTATACAGTTAGTATATCTCTAGTTCTGGAGACTGCACATATTAATTTCTAGATGATATTCAATGTAATTTACCTATATTAGCTGTATGTCTTGTGTAAATTGAGAAATATTCAAAGTGTTACAACCTTAGGTTCTGCCAATCATCTTCTTTTGCATAATCCCTAAGATCTCCTTGAACACCTCTTACCCACACAACTTTGCCGTTTTTTTTCCTATGGAAGGCAATCCATTCAAGTGTTAGAAATGGTATTCCAGTGTCCTCTCTGATTTGGTGTTTTAATCTTTTAGATGCTGTACCATGTAGTTTGTTGCCGGAGAATTTTTCTGTAAGATCTGTACGTAAAACTTTGTTTTTCTCTTCTGATAATATGGCCAAATCAGTTTAGCCTCCTTCTTCTAATCAGGATAATTACGTCATCTATCTTTTTTCCTTATGAAATCCGTTTTGATTATATCTGATATTTTCCCTAACCATGACGCTAAAGCAGTTGTTTTCAAAGACAGAGGATTTACAGTTCTTCTTTTCTCAATGTCCAGGTTTCTATGGAGATGATCCGAAGATTTATAGAAACTGGTACTTACTCAATTATTTTTTTATTATTGATGCTTATTCGTAAATATATATTTCTTACAATTTATACTGAAATGATGCATTCTTATATACCTACCTTCAAAACTATTGTTCGAAATGCAAAATTTTCTCTTAGTCCAAAGAACACTCAATGGTGCTAGGTGGAAATACGTAAACATATTAGCAACGAAACGCTGTTTTGTAAACATAGCTTCATTCGACACAGTAGGTCATTTAAACCAAATATAGGTTAGTTTAGCACATGTTCAATGGAAAAATATTGGGTAGATTTTTACTAAGTCAGGCACAAAAGCCTCAGATTGATTATAGTACTACTGTTCCATTTGTCTAAATATCGAACAAGTTCATAGCTGCTTAAATTCTGTAATCTAGTTGGAACTCACTGTAAGACTTAATTCCCGCTGAAGAGCTATTGACAAGGATTCGTTTAATTAAACAAGGCTACAACTTTTGTATGATACTTGATGGTCTGAAGCGGTCACCCATCTATGTATCGGGTTGACCCATTGATGTTTAACTGGGGATCTCATGGAAACCGGGGTCTTCAGTGTGATATTTCCGTAAGCTCTTGTTCACACTGAGTTCACCCCTAGTGTTTATTTAATCAAACAAAACCTAAATTTGCTAACAATGCCTAATTTGCTCGTATGGTTTTCAATCTATTTACTACGTTAGCTCATCATTTTTTTGCCACTGATTTAGTGGAAAATGGTGCTTGAGTGATGCCTGCCTTGAAAATCAGTATCTGCGATCATGTTTTGTTTTCCTTTAATTAACATTGGGTCCAAATCAACAGAGCCGGCCAAAATTCTCAATTATCATATACGTATGCGCTGTATTACATTCAAAAACTTAAGCAAAGAGGGTCAGGTTTTGAGCGGTTAAGTGACAAGTCTTATATATTAGGTAACATTACATGATTAAAGCAACACACAACACATGACGAAATATTGCATCTCAAAGGATTAAATAGACGGCACGAAATCACAGGCCAGTTAAGTATGTTATCAAGTACTAAACTGGATTTGGCATAATTTGAAACACTAAACCTTGTCCTATATTTTACAGCCCATTCTCTCTCCATATTACATCCAACATCTTGAATTAAGAGAGGTTATGAAACACTGAATGAAGCGAGTTGAGTTTAATTTTTGTTACTATCACAATAGCAGAAGATAAACATCCGCTGTCAAACTGATATATTAACTTTTCTGCATATAACAATGGAAATTCTTAACGCATCTCTGCATAAGAAGCTTAACATATTAATAATTAGCAATATCTCAATATTTTTAGGATTTATAAAATATATACTGTGGCTCATTTGTACAAACTATGCAGACTTGTGCACACGCACGTATGACTGTGTTTGTATATCATGGTCAAACGAAAAACAGAAAACGAAAAACGGAAAACAAAAAACTGGGACTTAGTTTTTTACATAGCCACAGCAATAACACAAGATATATGAGATTAACAGAGGTTGAAACAATTTTAAAATAATCCAGAACGCAACTAAATTTTCCAATCCACTAGAGTTGTCTGATGTTCTCCGTTATGCTCCTTAGAAACCCTAACTTTTCACCTATCCTAACTAGTAGCTAGAAAGAAGTATAGGAAAATCTATATCACTAATTTCAAATTGATTTCTCTATGCTTTTCCCATAACTAATTTTTATTGGTTTCTCTAGAGTTAGATCTTCAAAATTTCTTTTTCAAAATGGCAGCTAGAAGGAAAAGTGAAGCTTTTTTCAACTTTTAGTCTGAGTCTAAATCATCTATGTATATGTTCGCCTTGATAAAGTTCCTCAAGGGACGAAACGAGTTGGTAAAGAAAAGATTTGCTTTCTCCTTTTATTTTTATTGTGTTTACGGATATATTTTATTTTATTTATATTTGAATGTTTATGCAGACACACGCGCGCACACACACGTATATGTTGAGAAAGAAAGAAAAAACAGAACAAACTTCGAGGTAGATGCAGATATTAACACTGAGATAAGAGCTACGGTTGCTTTGGAAGATTTGAAATAAATACTTTTTTGAAAATTATACCATATACCAGAAGTACAAGGTGTCTAGCATGTATACTTACAAATTTTTAATCTAAAGCTGGATATTTTCCCGGTATAGTTAAATTAGAGTTATTTATGAATTAGAAAATTCTAGACATTCTCATCCATTTTAAAGTAAATAAGGAAAAGCAAAATATTATGAGGAGGAAGAGACAAATTTCTAGACGATTTTGTGAACGTGAAATGCTTCGCGAAATTTATTTTTCATAATTTTGTTTTGAAAATAACAAAAAACACAATTTATACTACGAATTAATTTCTGGTTATGGGAATTAAACATTGAAACGTTAACAATGCACTTTACTATTAGAATAGATTGACAACGAGCAACCTAGGATATATATATATATATATATATATATATATATATATATATATATATATATATATATATATATATATATATATATATATATATAGAGAGAGAGACAGACAGACAGACAGATAGAGACAGATGGATGCATGCCAACTTGACACATAATAACGTTAAGTAAGCTAGTCTCGCAAAATTACACCTATTCTGTGAGTTCGATACGTGTGGTTGTTTCACATTTGCGGTCTTTTTTGTATTAGAAATTATTTAGATATTTATGCATAAAAATGCTCATAATAAAGAATTCTATGACTTGAATATACCCGTAATGCAACGAAAATTTACTTAACAGAATAAATATCCACTTGATCTTTTATAGACAGATATATATATAGAGGGATATAAATTCTAATCTTTGTTAGAGCGACAACATCCTACGTGTAAACATATATTCGTATTTCTGTTTATGACGTTTAAACTCAGGATGATTGATTTGAAACTTAAGTACCCAAAGAATCTTATTTTTTGATTCTTCAGTATATCTTCTGTTTGGTAGATTTATTTATATAGCTGGTCAAGTCCAAGTCGATTCACATTTCCCACTGTTACTGTTCTTCTTAATGCAATCCACTTTTATATTTCTTTTGTCCTTCTATGTTGCATTCGTTTATTTTATGACAAACAATTTAATCTTCGCCCGAACAAGCGACGTTTCTTACTTCTATGAATCTTGTTAGTTCTGAGCTTTGTTGACTGTGTTACGAGATAGTGCTGAAAAGTTCTAAGCGTAAGCAAGAAAGGGTTTCAAAACATTGTTTTGTTTGAACAATTCTCCTTTTCTTCTGTGTGCCTATTAGGACGTTGCTTATCATGGCTCTCCACAACTTCCTATCCTTTGTAGCTCTCGATAGATTTTGTTGTTTTGTCATCTCTCCCAAACCCTACTTCGCCATTTATTCAAACTCCCCAGGTTGGTTATGAGCTGTTTTCTTCAGTTATTCTTTCCTTCGATCTGTCTTTTGAGTATTAAATTTTCCAAGCCCAGTTTCCTCATTATGTGCAAAATAGATTTCAACGCTTTCTTCCTGATATTAAGAATAAGTGTCCTTTTTGTTTCCATTTAACTTCGTCGTTGCTCACATGTTAGATCCATGGTATTTTCAGCTTCCTTCTGTATAACCACATTTCCGTTGCTACAAGTTTCTTCTTCAGCTGGAGATTATCCAGCATATACTGCTATATAGATGGACTGATATTATGTAACATTTCAGTAATCTTTTCTTTTTTTAACAATTTTTTCTATTTTGTAATATTTTATTTAGCTTTTGGAAGGCATCTTTGGCTACCCCAGTGCGCCTTCGGATTTTAGTGTCACAATTCATCCTCTGTTAAAACACTTTCAACATTAAATTGTTGTTTGATTTTGTAATTTGTTACGTTGGGTTTTTCTTTTTGTTAATACTATGCATTCTGTCTTCTTGCAATTGATGTTTAGTACTTTTTTCTCGTCTTCCTTTACTACCTTCTGTTGGGGGTTTTGCATTTTCCTTTCCGTGTCTACTATCAACACTGTATTATCTGCATATGTTAAGATTGTGGCAGTGAAATGATCAGATTTGGGTAAGTAGATTTGGCCGAAACCTTTTCAATACACACTATTAAATGTTAATATTCAGTAGAATACATTTTACACAAGCGCTTCCTGTTGGTAAACTGGTAACATTTTTTATTCACATTAAGTTGAATATACCAATAGATTACTAACAAGAAATTATTTGTTCATAAAATAAATTTAAAAAAATAACGACCGTAATGAAAAAAGAATAGATAGATTGTTCAATCGATAAAAGTTTCAAGAACCTCTCAAGGTAGAGGGTTACTGAATGAGATTGTTGTAAGTGCGTAGGGATAGGAAGATGTGCATATTATGAGGATATGTAAGATAAATACTGATTTTCCCTAGAAGAGGTGAAGAATATAATGATCGGGAAGTATCGTCTCGGGAATATATTCTACAGAGTGACAGTTCTGAAGAAGAACGTGTCAGGATGGAAGTTACTCCTTACCAAAGGAATACAAAGAGAATGTGGATTTGGCATCATGGGTACTAACTGTGATGGGCCTAAGGAAGGTAGATTGTTTGAACCTTTGTCATAGTAATAACGATAAAATAGGGGCAGGTTAGTAACTTTTTGTCTGTATGAAAGGGGGTTGCAGGCTGGTAAATAATTCATTAGTCACAAGGCCGAGTTTACATTTCTGAACTTTCAAGGCTGGGCGATGAAGAATGGGGAGTACATGCCCAGCTATGTCTGTTCATATCTATCTATCTATCTATCTATCTATCTATCTATCTATCTATCTATCTATCTATCTATCTATCTATCTCATTCTATTCATATCTCTCTATCTGTCTATCTCAGTCTGTTCATATCTATCTATCTATCTATCTATCTATCTATCTATCTATCTATCTATCTATCTATCTATCTATCTATCTATCTTAATATTTAGGACATATCCTCTTAAAAAAAACTGATTAACAACTAAGTGCACCAACAATAATTAAACTGGCTTTATTTTTCTTATCTTGAAGTTCAAGTTTCCTAAAAGTATTAACGACATGATCATTCACACTCTCAAAAATAAATCAAAAGTAAGGTCAAGTGATATTAATGCTGGTATCGATGTACGTATGTTCGGACGTACGCAAATGAATAAGCATATGCTTGCGTGCATGCAGATACTTTCCGCGCTAACAGTAATTTAGTACTAGGCAACAATAATGAAACACACACTGCCTACTAAACTAACTATATCGATGATTTACAAAACTGATTTGATAAACCATTATTCTACAGCATGCGCCCTAATGTTGATGCTTACTAAGTTTGGCTTAGACTGGAACAAGGTGAATCTGTAGGGTAATTAACAAGTTTATTAGCAATGAAATGCAAGATCAACCTATTATTTTCTATTGTATTTTTGGAACTTCGCACATACGCGAATGAATATATATGCATTTGTATCTACTAAATAGGAGTATTTGAATTTGTACATGAAATTATCTGTGTACACATACATAACTATAAAGTATTGAACGTAAATATATGACATTATATTGTTCTATATACTGCACAACTCAATTTCCAGGTGCTGAGTTAAGAGGCACACACACACATATGTGTGTGTGTATGTGTGTGTGTTTACTATTGAAAATAAACATACATTGTTTTCCTCACCGTTTGCTAAAACTTTGAGTTTCAAGCACACACCAATCTTCAGGTGACCGTTGTAAAATTCACTCACCGTTGACTGACCGTTGAAAAATTCAAATATTAATAACCTACTGTTAAAACTGGTGCGCAGTTCATTTTTACTAAAAAAAGTAAATAAAAATGTATTGTTCTACTGTTTAAACAGTAATTTATTCTTACTATTATTCAGGACCAGTTTTCAATCTGTACCTAAAGATTGGTGCGCGCATGAAACTCATAGTTGTACCAAACGTTGAGGAAAAAATGTATATATTATTATTAATAATATAAGTTCTGTTATGTTATTTTACATCAAGCATTTTCATTACCGCCAGCACTTACTGCTCAATATTTTATAGTTATATTCACACACACACACACACACACACACACACACACACACACACACACACACACATATATATATATATATATATATATATAAATATATATATAAATATATATATGAGTGTGTGCGTGTCTGTGATAAAAATGTAGGTTTAAGGTATGCTATATTTATGGGTAAAAAAGTGGCCAATATCTGAGATAGATATATAAATATAAAAGTGGTCAATGAGGTCAACAACCAGTAACGACAGTCTGTTTCCTGCTTAAACACGGTTGCGTTAAAAGACTGTTGCCGCTTCATGTTTTCCTTATTGACCACTTCATATATATATATATATATATATATATATATATATAAGTCGCGACTGAGATTCGAGATCGAATATCACCATGTTCGATTTGTCAAGGAGGTGAATATTGATGATGCCAATCTAGGGAGAAGATTCCTGCTAGCAAGTGAATTTCGATAAACAAAACTTTTAGAAAGCCATAGATGGTTGTGCTAGTATGAAGTGCCAAGTTTTGTGACTGAGTGTTTGAGCATACTGATCTTCTTGGACTCATGCGCTATCTCCCAGAAATTGTAACTCAGTTCTGCTATGCATAGTTGTATATACCACAGTTTGGCTATATGGCTATTGAAGAAACGTAAAAGAATAATAAGGTTATCTAGACAATGTAGTAGACGGGTGGACACGAAAACGAGAATTTATTATTATTAATATTATTACCTAAAACTATGTATATGTACGTCTGTTTTAGTGTATGTGCGTGTGTGCATGTGTTTAACACGAAGGTGTCGGTTGTATCAATCATGAGGAGAAATATGGAAATGATGGGAATTAATTAAATAATAAGTTAATAAAATTGGATGAGTTATGAATCAGAGAAGTTGTTACTATCGAGACTTACTAGCATTGTTTGAATCAACAAAAACTCTGATAAGTGATAGCATATCAAGAAGTCTTAGTCAACAACAAGAATTGATAGATAATAGTAGTATAAAATACTAATAAAAGTTACATTGTTAAAGATTAAACAGTGACAGAAACAATATTAATATAGGTAAGTTATAGTCGATGAGAATAGTTTTTTCAGGGAGATCTACTGTCGCTTGTCCCCAGCAAAGATTCAGATTTTTGTGGTGTGATCATTCTCATGGATCATTATGAAGTAAACGTATAATGCATAATATAAATATATATTATTATGTGTGTGTATATTTATTTATAACATTTCTACTCTAAGTTAATTTACATGATTTGCAGTGCTCGTACATAAGTATAACAACACTATTGTAAGAGTAAATGACCAGCTGTAAATTTTTTTGGTTCGCTCCATGACACACTGTGATAAAGGTATTTATCACACAACCCAAAAAACGCTATGATAAACGCGGGCTAATTATGAAAAAAGCAATCCTTTCACACACTTCAATGCTTATCGCATGCCTTTTATATAAGCAACAACATTGATAGTGATAACATGCAGCAGAATGTGATAATGTTCTCAATAATGATAGTAATAATGATGATAATAATAATGTTGATGATATTTATATAAAAGACGATGATGCTGAAAAGACTAACAACAGACGGGAAAATAATAATAATAGTAAACAAAACAAAATTAAATTTATTGAAAAGTTGGAGTAGACCAAGGCGAAGAAGTTGGGAGAATAATAATAATAATAATAATAATAATAATAATAATAATAATAATAATAAGAAGAAGAAGAAGAAGAAGAAGAAGAAGAAAATATGATATAATATAATAATGCTGGCCATGATGATGATGATGATGATGATGATGAAATAAAATTAACAAAAAAGCGACTTTAAGAATTAAATCTGTCAGGACGTATCAGAGGGCAAAGCCTTAAGAGTAAAAAGAATACGAGCACATCTAATAATATAAAAAGATTGTTCTTGAATATAAAGCCAAGGATTAAACAGCAAGTAATATTGAAGAAACGTTAAAGATATTTTTTCTTTACTTGAAGTAATTATTGAAATTACGATCGATATATTTTTTGATGTTTCTAATCTGGATTAATAAGAGTTAGTTTGGGAAAAATAAATATTTGGCGATGTAAAAAGATTAGAATTAAAACACAAGAGTCAATTTTTTTTAAAACATTAGTTTTAAGTAGTCGTCAAATTGTTTTTTTCACTTCAGAAAGTTCTTGTCAGATGGATTTCTTCTTCCTATGATTATGGTTGTGATTATTATTATTATTATTGAGGGAAAGAAGGACAAAGATTGTGTCGTATTGGTAATAATAATAGTCCTAATGTTATTTTGCATTCCAATTATAATCGTCATCAGGATCTTAATTTTGAATTATTATTATCATTATTATTATTATTTGAAGTAGTAGTAATATTTTAAGAAAGAAAAAGCAGATATGGTGATGAAGTAGTAGTAATAGTAGGGATGGTCATGGTGTTTCATATTCTATTTTTCATCAGCAGCATTATATTTTTATTATTATTAAAAATTGTTGCTGTTGTTGCTATTGATGATGTTTTATAAAAATCAAAAAGCTATTTGAAGAATTTAAGAAATAAGATTCACAAGAATTCTAAAAGTGTTTATAAAAATTGAAATCGGTGATTTGTTTTAAATGAAAATGGAAAACACAATGGGAAATGCGTGAAATCAATTATAATGAGATCATTTAAACGTATAATTTTAAAAATTTCGTAAGCTTTGTGCTTGCTTTCATGGTTAAAACTGATTATAAATTATTTTTAAATAAAGGATTGATTTTATCATAAAATGTTTTAAAAAATTATATTATGACAGCTACAATAAACGTTATATTAAAACGTTTATGAACAAACACCATATATATATATATATATATATATATATATATATATATATATATATATATATATATATATATATATATATATATATATATATATATATATATATATATACATATATATATATATATATATATATATATATATATATATATATATATATATATATATATATGCGTCGCTTTTGAATAAATGCCTGTTTTTTCATTATGTTCGTCACTAAATGTTTGTATAAACCAGGTAGTGGTTTTGAGCAAAGTTAAGCGGTATGTAATGTATTTCATCTGTGTCGACAACGATATATGTGACAAGCCACGCTCTAGGCAGACCTGCACTGTGTTTAACTCACGAAAATATACGGTCAATAATGGTGAAGATTATGTAAAAAATGGTACTTTGTAGCTGAAAACATGCTTTATTAAAAATTCTTCTTAGCTCTTGCATATATGTATATGCGCGTATATACATTTTTTTACTGTTAATAATGTTCAAGCAGTAAGCTATTTATTTCTCATTCACTAATTCTTTCCTCTGACAGATAACATGGCATATCAACAACAAGACTTTTATTTTGGTAAGATTGCCTATCGATAAACAATGACGCAGTAAGAATTCATGCCTTTTTCAAGAACTTTAGTTTAAATCGAACAAAAATCATCTCAACCAAATTTCAAAATAATTCTTCTACTTCTTCTATGATGTATCCTTTCAGGACTTTGGCGGCTATGCCTGTCCATAGTTACCTAACATTTGTAGCTCTTTATAAATTTTTTTTTATTTATTTATCTTAAACATTGTTCCGCCATCCATTTACTGAAACTCGCTAGAGAGGTTATACGCTGTTTTCCGCTGCCCCTCTTATACATGTTGTTGTTGTTGTTATTATTATTATTATTTAATTTCGGCTATCTTTTCGGAATATATGGTCTGAGCTACTGGGGCCATCAGTACATTAAACAAGATCCAGAATAATACCAAGAAATAACATGAGGATAGAAATTGCTAAGTATGGACAACTGATGAATATGATGTCTTCTGACTAGTCAATTTCACAATTTCTGAAATCTTGAGTAGATATAAATAATCGTTTAATTTATTATTATTATTATTATTATTATTATTATTATTAATGCTCTAGACATTGGTATTGGGCAGTATAATTATAAAAATTGGTTACCTAAAAGAAAAAGTTTGGTGTTTTCAAGCAAGAAATAAAGACAAACTGTATAAAGAAAATCCATTTGGGTTTCTGAGGTTAAGACGACAATAAATTGCATTACAGTTCCGATATGTGTGTTTGTGTGTGTTTATGATTATGCATATGTGTGTATGTGTTTGTGTCCATGAATGTGTACACGTTTGTGTACCAATGACTGTGTATGCATGTGTATGTTCGCACGAGGGTAACCATAGATTAGTTATTAATATCATATGAGTATTTTCTGAGTTATCGATATCACAGCTATTTTATATCAGTTATCAATATCACTGATATTATATCATTATCGTTTGTGGCCAAGCAGAAATTCATAAAGAAACATCAATACATAGCTAAAATAAATGCATAGACATATGAACGTACGTATGCATACACACACACACACACACACACACACACACATATATATATATATATATATATATATATATATATATATATATATATGCACACACATTTGGTTAGAGAAAAATATATGTTAATGATTCATTTTTCATTTTTGTATATTTAAGACTATTTTCCTGGTTTCCAGTACGTAATTAAATATAAAATTTTCGACGTCTGCGTATTTTCGGTGCTTATAAGCGATTATCGTGCGGGATTTCGTTTACATCTTTTTCAAACGTCGCGTCTTCACGTGACAGTTCGTGTTATAGTATCTTTCTTCATTGGAAATTTATATTTAAATATTCACCGGAAACCAGGAAGACTTTAAACGTCATATAATCATGAATAAATAATAATTTGATTGTTGATTGTGGAAAAAATACTATTAATAATGATAAGGTAAACTGCTGCAGTAAAAAGTATCATCGAAGTAGCTACATGCATTAACAATTTACGAACGTTAGTAAGATCTTTATAGCAATAAGTGTCATGCACGTATAAAAATATTACTACTTCCCTTAGATTGGTTGCTAATACAGTTTTCTATGCTATTTATGCTATTAGCTGGGATGAGGATAAGATAAGGGTTCATGTATTTCCCAAGAGTCTTAGTGTGAAGTGAACGCAATAGCGTCGAAATAAATTTTAATTCTCATCACCGATTCCCTTTTTCCGCGCTGATGAATTTTATAACACACGCTTATTCCGTCTGAAAGAAGGCTTACGGTCATATCACATTGAAATATTGGTTCTCGTACGATCCCCTAAGTTAAGCAACGTCGAACCTAGATGCGTGACCGCTTGGGAATATCAGGTGCTATAAGCTTGGACGTGTGTATGATATAATGGATAACGGCTCTGAATTGGAAACCGAAAAGCCGAGTTCAAATTTCAGTCGTACAAATACCCTTGGGTCAAGTACGAATCTATCTCTTCTCTCCCCCAAATTATGGGTTAATTAGTAGAATTTTATCAATAAATTATTATTATCTCAAAAAATTTCTTAGAAGAGAAAATATTTCCTGGCTTTAAATAACCTGCAAAAGTTGATATACTGTAAAGAAAAAACAAAATAAATCAATCGGTCTAAAAGAAGGACAACTATGAATGACTGTGCAACGAGAAAGCACTCCTTTATCTATTCTTTAATTAGAGTTGGTTCTTATAGTAGAAACAACCAGTGAGACTTCGCAATTAATGCATAGTAATTTGTTAAAGCTGGTCCAACCCAATCTGTGTATGCCAAACATATTCAATGCAATATTAGTTTTCACCAACTTATAAATACAGGCTCTCCAACAGCCAGTGATCTTCCGTCGTACTGGTAGTCGTAGAAAATCCAAGTGGTGGTTGAGATGCTGGTTATAGAATGGAAAAAGAGAAGTCATACAAAGGATATAGTTTTCTTACTTAAAATCGTCTGACAACTTCCGTGAATTTGGCTTACTGTGTTTCTCTCCCTTCTATCGAAACACTAAAGAATGCTCATAAGGACGATGCTCGCGAATTTCGGTGAATGTTATACACTGCAAAGAAATCGTTGCATGACCATTATTTTCCTTAAACGTATTAATATAGTTGATCTATTGATTTACAATGGTGTAAAAAAATACGTATATACAAATGAAGAAAGAAGTAATCTATTTAAAGTACTAGAAAATAAAATTATAAATTTAACGATAATAACGATAGAAATTTATGCAAAAATGTTAGGAAATTAATGATCAATAAGCGAACAATATATCTATAAAAGAGATGATTATATCACTAATGATAAAATGGAAGTTAACGTCACCCAATCCAGACGAGAAGGCCGGATCTTGTATTCATACAGAAAGAAAATGTAATATTGACGAGAGTTCTTGAGTACTGTGGAGATTT
>CAHIKZ030005336.1:70000-82500 GCA_903632075.3 Acanthosepion pharaonis
CTATAAGTAAAATCGTAAAGTAGACTGGTCTCTCTAACCTTAGGAGGGCAAAGAACCTAGAAGTTTAATTTTAGAGTCTGAATTTAAAACTGTGGAGAATGCAACGAGAAACATCCGATTATTTTTCTCAACAACAGTCATGTCAGTTCACAAATATTCAAGTGAAATTGTGAAGATCTATGATAGTTTACGATATGATGCGACATGACACGTAACGAGTGATTATCATATACTGAGTTTTCTTACCAATATTATCTAGTGGTTTGCTCATGATTTCAGTAATACTAGTTCTAAACGGTTTCTTTTCCTTCTTAGATGTACAATTTTTATAATTTTGTAAAAGATTATGTTGAGTACTCAAATGTTTAACGATACAACCGTCATATTCGTATTTCCCAGTTTTTTCTTGTTCTCTGGTTAGGAAGAAATATATCTTCAGTTTTCCACTCTCTTTCGATTTCCTTTAGCAATCATTATGATTTTGAATTCAGTGAATTCTCACACAACTAATATCAAGTAGGTTTTATTGGAGATTAAGTGACATTAAGTCTCCTCAACACTACAGCATTCTCATTAATTTTATAGATAATATTCTTCATTTTTGTGAAGCAGTTGTTGTGTTCTCTGCAGAGGTAGCGATATCTTTTCAGTTTTCCACTATCTTTCGATTTCCTTTAGTAATCATTATGATTTCGAATTCAGTAATTTTTCATACAATTATTATCTAGTGTTTTTTTTATTGGAGATCAAGTGACACGAGTTCTCCTTAAAGCTAAAGTAAGCTCTTGGTTATTATAGATAATTTTAGTAATATTGTAGGTTAACCGGTATCTTGTATGCATTATTTGTATCCATCGTGTTTCACGTGGCACCATATCTCCTCAATACTACATTACTCTCCTCAGTATTTTAACTGTTTATGTTTATTATTATTTTTGTAAATAGTAGTCTAAGTAGTAGTAGTATAACTTCATTCATAATGGTTTTCAATGAAAAGATTGTAGTGTTTCTCCTGTACGGTACAAAAAGTAGCCGTCGTGTGACAAATGCACATGCAAAAAATATCACATTTTGAACTGCATGTTAACGTGTATTTAAATGTCTGTGTAATTTCTTTTATATTTGGACTAAAAATATAAGATAGATGCATAAAAAAATAAATATATATATATATATATATATATATATATATATATATATATATGTATGTATGTATAATAAATACATATGCAGTGTGCATGTGAAACAAACAGTCGGACTGGCAGATAGATAGATAGATAGATAGATAGATAGATAGATAGATAATGTATCACACCGCAATATATACGTGAGGTTATATTACAATATTACATTTGTATTGCTTTCTTAGAATTATTTTCATTGTACTCATTATAAAAGATACAAGTATGTTCTGAAAAATTGTCAGCAAAACCAAGAAACTCTTTTTCGTGAATAAATGGTCATTTGGTCATATTTGTGGAACTTGGCTGTGCCGAGAACTTTTCAGTCGTCATTTGTATTTTTCAAAAATCCTCTTTTCTATATGTCGAATTGTTCTATTGCTTTTCTTTTCTGTTTATGCGTCCTTTCGCTCTACTCAATTATTTAGCGTCTACATATTTCTTCCAGCCGGACTGGTTGACGTAAGATCATTTCAAGACGAAGTACTTCAGGCAAAATAATAAATATGAATACATTACGATAGAAAGAAAGAATAAACGAACAAAAGAACGAATGAAAGAAAGAAATGAAAACATCTTACAGACCGTGAAATATGCTGATATATAATATTTTATCATACTAATTTCAGGAGCTCATAATTTAGATCACAGGCAAAAAATTGTATAAAGAACAATATAGCATTTATATGCACACACGAACAATTTTATTGAAAACATGAAAAGCAAATATTTATACAAATACATATATAGTTTATGATGATAATATAATTGCGAAATTACTTATAGATTGTCTTCATTTTTGACGATATGAGTAAAGTTACTTATTTGCGTACCCGTCAAAATGACGTGATTGTAGGTGGATAAATAACTTATACAAATATCAACACACACACACACGTACACAGAGAAATATGCGTATATATATATATATATATATATATATATATATATATATATATATATATATATATATATATATATATATATATGTATATGTATATTAATGTACAATGTATTCATATAGATAATCTTATGTGCCATACGTTTCAGAGAGTGCACAGATACTACAATGATCCGACGCAGTGCGTCGCAGACCGACACTTCAGTACTAGGCAGAGTGCACAAATACTCAGATCATCAGAAGTACCGATCTATGCATAAAGAATTTTATTAGTTTTGTAACAGTATCATATAGATAGGTAGTTGTGTATCTTATCAGCAGTCCCTTTATGTTTCATTGAACAAAACTAACAAGGTAATTTGTTTAGTTTTTTATTATATTTATTTTTAGATATATATAAGTGTCTTCTTTTCAGGACTTAATAAATGCAAAAATTGTCAAAAGGAAAAGATTTGTACAAATATAAGGAAACAATAATAAAAAAAGAACTAAACAAAAGTACCTTGTCGGTATTGTTCAATAAAACACAAGAATGCGTGCACATACACACACATAAATACATACATATGCATGTGTGTATGTGCGTGTGTATGCGTGTGTATGTGTGTTTTATCAAAAAGGAATAAGTAATCAATTTGGTGAATTTAATCTATATTTTCAACACATATGTATATATATGTGTATGTGTGTGCGTCTGTGTATGTGTGTGTGTCTGCTTATGTGTATATGTATACATACATACACATACATATATACGTGCGCGTTTACTCACACACACACACATATACATATGTGAAAAGTGTGTGTATATAAATATAAATATATATATATATATATATATATATATATGTGTGTGTGTAATATATTATATATATTATTATTTATATATTATATGCGCAGCGCGGTACTAATTAGAAAGCGCTCAATACCAGAGATAGAGCTAATATATATATATATATATATATATATATATATATATATATATATATATATATATATATATAATTTCAGTGTAAAATCTGTTATTTTATTATGTTGATACACCCATAACGCCAGAAATGGATGTAAATTGGATGCCAATCACGCGTAAACCTTCTTCCCAGTGACCCATGTATATTTTTACAAGTAATAGATCTCAGTTTGGCAAAATGATGTCTGACATGAAAGTGAGTTCGAAGTAGAGATGCTTAATTAAATTCTTTCATGCGAAAAAATGCATTTTTTGACACTAGTCAACGCTTGCTGAACATTTATGAAGAACAAATACTGAATGTGTGAATAGGTGGTCGGTAATACGTTTTACTAGTGTCCATAGCAATGTGTGAAGAGCTACCGTTCTGGAGACCGTGAATCGCATTCCTATATTCTTTTATCAAGTCAGTCGCACGTGCCACACATGATATACGTTTGGACGTTCTTGCATCTTTCGAAAGATGCCTGACTAGGCAAATTTTCCCGTCGTAGGTTGCCATTATTTTCTGCGGTAGACTGGTTGCGCAGTCTACTATTCAACCCATAGTTGGGAGTATTTGTGCGTAAGTGAATATAGCGTACGCAACTGGAATTCGAACTCGGCTCCCCGGTCTCTCATTCCGCATCAATATTCATTACATCATAACATGACTATGAAACTGTTACTCTAGTAATCATCTTTAACAATAACTAATCTCTCGTATATTATTTATTTTTACTATTGTACTTTGTCAATTTTGATTGTTGGGTAACCCAATTTTTGCTTATATACAGGTACAAAATATTAACAAACCAGATTGTATTTTAATTAAAGCCTTGCATACTCGAAGTTGCATTGGTAAATTTGCTCGGAAAGCAAAAATTCATAAAGGTATATGCGCGTGCAAGCACGTACGTAAACACAATTAATCATTTTACGGTTATATGACACAGACAAGCGCGCGCACACACACACACACACATAGACACACACATACACCGCACACACATTATGAGCAGTTATTAACTTTTGAGAATCTAATCAAGAAGGATGTGCTTAAAAGACAATTGTTCAACCTTCGTGGCCGAATCGGTTAAAAGCACGTCGGATCTAACCATGTTTCCTCCTGCAAAGGGTGACGCAGGTTCGAATCCTGCCGGTGGGTGCATCTTTTCTTTAATATAATTTCTCGAATATTCATGCCGAAAGACAAAAATATATGCTTTTAAAAAATAAGCGGAGCATCTACTCAAATATGAGTATCCACTAAAAATAACGTTAAAATGATAAACAAAATATTTATAACAAGATAGAATCGATCGAGACACTAACCGACAATTAGATATGAAATAATTGGAAATTCATTGACACAGAAGATATGTAAAGACTGGAATATAAACAGAATGAGATTTGATCTAGCGAGAATCACATGAATAAGAGATACTATTGTATTGGCCAAATATTAATGCATTCCTTTTTTACTTTTATATGTATTTCGGTATAATTTGCCTGTGTTATATCATCCACGCAAGAAATGCATTCTATATTATGTATTAATTATTTTTTTTTATATTATGCATTTTTCATCGTCATTATTTAGGTATAAATTCTAATATAATATATATTACAGCATACTACACATGAAAAAGGGATTATTTAGCCTTTGGTTTGCATCTTTTTCTAGGATTGTTATATCTGTCAACTGATGATACCTCCTGATCAGTGGACCAAACGATTACAAAAAGTTTCATAAACGACACTCTAGAGTCGGGGTGCTGAATATAGTATCAATCAACTAAGTGTTAAATATTATATTTGTATTAATCATTTCTTTGTCTGTCTCTCTCTCTTTATCTCTCTCTTTATATATATATATATATATATATATATATATATATATATATAAAACTTTACTAATCTACTTTTTTGTATGAATGATTCATTGTAATATAAATTGAACTGCACCACATATTTGATATACATATATATATATATATATATATATATATATATATATATATATATATATATATATATATATATATATATATATATATATATATACTGGCTATTTTCATTTCCACACGTCATGACAGAAAAACAAGGTAGAGGAGGAAAAGTGAAAGAAAGTGTGATGGCGGTAAGTAAGAAAGCTAGAGAAAAATGAAAAGTAAGCAAATGATAAGAAATGGGAAATTATGGAGACGAAAGAAAAACATCGATAGTCTGGATTGCTGTCGAGTTTTTACTCCTTTACTGGGCGAAGCGTTTTTCATTCTCTTGGTGCCTAACGGAAGATACATGCTATGAAGTCAATATACAGTTTATTATGTATACAGGAAGTGGGTCTATATGATATTTTTCCTAACGTGAAAGCATTTAGTATCTTAGATTGGTCGAACACAGGACCACCAGAGTGCTATTGTACAAGCAGTGGCTTGTAAAACGAGTTCTCTATCGCTTTGCTGTGTGATGTGCACTCGCGCATGCGCGTCTGTGTAAATAAGTATTGACTAAGTCTTCATTAGTTTGGCATGAGTCCATCTTAGTAAAAACCTCTAGGATCAGTGAGAACTGTATTCACTATACTGCGAAACCAATTTACTAAATATCGTTCAAAATATTGCATCTATGTGTGTGTATCTGTGTGTATATATCTGTGTGTGTGTCATCAATGCTGTGTGTGTGTTTTGCAAGCATGTAAATATGTATTCAAATCTCTATAAATACATGTATCTTTGTATGTAAATATATGGGAGTGTATGTATATATCATTCTATGTCATTTTTTTTCTTACTAATTTCTTCGTGTTCTGGCTTCTGTGTATTTTTCCCCAACGTTTCGGCCGCGCAAATTCCGGGTTTCTTTTTTGTTATATATATATATATATATATATATATATATATATATATATATATATATATATATATATATATATATATATATATATGCATATATGTGTACATTCAAATATCTATTATTGTATATGTACTTATACATATATATGTTTTGTATGTATGCATATATACAAATGCATATATAAATGCATATATATATATATATATATATATATATATATATATATATATATATATATATATATATATAATATAAGAATTATGAATGCCCAATATACAGTTTCTAAAAATATACTCTCTTCTTGTCAAATGATTATTTTAAACTTGCATTTAATTTCATTTTAATATTTAATTTAAATCTTCTTTATAAGTCGATAAACATTAATATTTCTTAATTTTACCCATTAATCTTGTTTTCAAGTAAATAAACGCTGTATTTATTGTCATTTCAGGAATGAGTACAATTTTGGGGACACCCTGTATATATACAAGGAACTATATATATATATATATATATATATATATATATATATATATATGTGTGTGTGTGTATATGTATATGCATATAAATAAAGTAAATTGTATGAAGTTTTCTTGTTTATTCATATGCACTGCAATGAGTGTATGAGTGCATATGCTTTATGTATATGACATTAATTTAATTATTTTAAAAGGGGGCGATGGATGAAACCGTGTTATTGTACGTTTATGTTTGCAACTTTTTCACCCATCCATTTTGAAATAATGAGTGCAGATTCCTTAAAAAAATTTCAGATCAATGTCATCAACCACGTTTGTTACTTGAACAGTAGTACAATTCATTCTCCACTTGGCTCGAATTCTTTGCGATTGTTTTCAATGGATATATATATATATATATATATAGGTGAAAAAAATCATATTCTTTTTTTGTTTTTAAATAGAATTTTCAGTATAAATTTTAATGAAGGTTGATTCGTTAAACTATCGATAGCGAAGATCATCCCTTGGCAAAATTCAAAATTGAATTATTACAGGCGGGAGGAAAAAACCAAAAATGTAAAATTATATTTAAAAAAAATAATCTCACGGTTAATTCCATTAAATAAATTAATGCAAGGACTTGCGTAACTTTCCAAGTAAACATTTAAAACCTACTATTGAAAATTACAGGTGTATAGATTTTGTACAGTTTGAGTCAATGAATGTTTGAAGTGTATACTTTTGATGCTCTTTTTTTCTCTATATATTTCTATATATGTTTATCGATTTAAGAAATTATATATATATATATATATATATATATATATAGGTTTTTAAGTAAAAGCATAAAAATAATTAAAATATGAGCATTTAAAATAACAATTTTCACACTAAAGCACAAGTAGGTTTGAGCATAACTATGTATATATATTATTAAATACATTGACTACAAGAATACTTATTTTATAAAATGTGTATTAACTCAGTTTTATATATGTCACTATTAAACTGTTTGTGTACGTATGTACTATCCGTATGTAAAAAACACATAGATACATACAAATGTCTTAGTGCAAAAAAAAGAAAAAGATGTTGAAAATTTCACTAAACATTCTTAAAGATTCAAGTTGCATTTCTAAGTTCTAATATTTTTACCCGTATGGGATATTTAAAAAGACCTCACTGAATTCCTTTTTACAATATTTCTAAGCCTTGTTCTCCCATTTACATAAGCTACGCTGCCTTCCTTTTTCCTCTTCTGCCTTCTGTGTACCCTTTAGTCCCAAATTTTCTAATCCTCCTTTCCTCATTATGTGCTCTAGAAATTTCAACAGCCTCTTCCTAAAGTTAAGTATAAATGTTCATTTTGTTCCCATTTTCTCTAAAACTTCGGCATTGCTCACATGTTCAGTACATGGTATACTGAGCATCCTTCTATAGAAACACATTTTCTTTGTTTCAATTCACTTTTTCATCTGTGATGAGATTGTTCAGCATTTACTGCCGTACATGAAGATTGATATTACGTAAAAGTTCAGTACTCTTTTCTCTGTTTCTAACGAAAATTTACTGTTTTATAAAATTTTGCTTAGCTTTTAGAAGGCATCATTCGTTATTCTAATGAGCATTTGGATTTCGATGTTGCATTTTCTGTCCTCAGTCGAAAAAATTATCACAAATTAGATATCATTTATTTTAATTAAATCATAAGGAACAAGTTCAATGGTCATATTCACAATTGACTAGAATAAATGAAAGACGATGTTATTGATACTACCCTAGCCTTTGATTAAATTATTCAGTACAGCATGAATTAATTACTCTATTCATTGCGGACATCCTTTCTTTCTTTCTTATTCCATCTATCTATCTATCTATCTATCTATCTATCTATCTATCTATCTATCTATCTATCTATATATATATATATATATATATATATATATATCATCTGCCTATGTAGTTGGTAATATATGGCAAACATCTCTCTGTACCTTTGTGTACAGTTAAGGAATTATGTAATCCCTGAGGAGTAGACAGACAGGTCCGCCTAAGAAGCACTGGAGTCGGGATGCTAAAGGTAGCATCAGTCAGCTAAGTGAAAACTTTTACTCCAATATATATATATATATATATATATATATATATATATATATATATATAATGTGAGTGTGTATGCTTGTGGATGTACATACATATGCACAAAAATATATGTACATATATGTGTGTGCGTGTGTGTAATGAATAAATTATTAAAAAATATAAAACTATCTAGTTTAAACTGTATATTCAAATGAAAATAATTTTTAATTTTCCGAAGATTTACCTTAAATATAAATAAATTTAAAAATCCCTTTAGATACGTTAATAAATTTATGGGCATCAGTAAACTTTCATTAATACTTATATTCACTTATGTTCATTTATCTATAAATAGAAACAGGTTCCCTGATATATATATATGATATATATATATATATATATATATATATATATATATATATATATATATATATATATATTTATATATATATATATATATATATATATATATATATATATATATATGTATGTATGTATGTATGCATATATATCTATCTATCTGTATCTATATCTCTCTCTATATATATGCACACACATTATATATATTATATATATTATATATATCGATCGATCGATAGATAGATAGATAGATAGAATTTTATAAGTTAATGATAAACGTTAATTTTACCTAAATAAATCAATGAAATAGTTGAAGTCGCCTTTAATGATCATGTGTGCGGTCTTCTGTACCTTAAGAGACTTCGGATTATATATTTTAACAAGTGTTTTATTCTAGACACCGACGTGTTTAAAATCTATTTTATAAGTTTATATAGAAACATGCAAAAATACATATAGAAATATTATGTAAGAAATTGTATAATCAAATGTTATAGTAATATATTAATATATTTAAAAACTACAGAAAATGCATATTTTAAATAGATATATATTTTAAAATATACAATAGAAATTCATATTTTAACGTCAAGGTAATATTTTATTAAGATTAGTGTTAATCAAATTACCTGGGAACTAAAAATGCAGACTCGACAGGGTAAAATAAGTTATACTAAGTTAATAGATTAGTACTCCAACTAACAACGATGGTGTGAAAGATGTCTTCACATTATAATAGATTATATCAGTAAGTGCGTAACATAATGGCAAAAAACACTTATTTTACACAAGAGATTTTTATTTTTTAACGTAATCTACTACCTTATAAATACCCCTAATTCAGTGGTTAAAGTAATTAATTAGTTCGATAGTAAGATATTTGTCCATCATAGTATACTAGTAGTGAGCTTATCTAATGATTTCGCTTTAAGTCACCCATAAAAAAGAAAGTACGCATAATTTGAAAATGGTCGGAAATGTGCTGGTTAAAAGATTTTAAATGCGTAAAGAAAGCATAAATTATATTTGAATAAGTCAAAGTTTTAAAGGAAAGTTTTTGCAGTTAAAGTGTTGTAATATTTTACATATAATTTACACTCAAATATTAAAAACGCTATTAATTTGTTATATACATTTAAAATATACATGAATCTAAATATACAATATAATAATAATTTATCTCCTTCTGTCTGTCTGTCTATCTATCTATCTATCTATTTCTGTATATATATATATATATATATATATATATATGTGTGTGTGTGTGTGTGTGTGTGTGTGTGTGTATATATGTATAGATAGATAGATAGATAGATAGATAGATAGATAGATAGATAGATCTATCTACGTGTGCGTGTTTAAAATCCCCGTCCTGTCCTACTAAGTAAGGATTCCACATAAAATTCTGATTTTTTGCACATGTGGTCAGATATTTGAAATGGGTCGGACCTCGAACTTTTCACCTTTCGACACACACACACACACACACACACACATATATATATATATATATGTGTGTGTGTGTGTGTGTGTGTGTGTGTGAGCAGTTAGGTAGGTGGAAGCATGTGTACTTAATTGTTATCAATGTACAATTATTTGGGATAAAATGTGAATATAAATCAGATAATGATTAAAAGCCTTTACAATTTATGCTATAATTTAACTTTCCCTATTCTCAGTAAATTAATAGTACAAAATATTCATCAAATTTTGGAATCTCACACAGTTTTAGTTATGACTTCTAATTCTTATGAAAATAGCAATACAAGCTTTTTCAGTTTTGGTTATGTTTTTTTAGTCCTTTTCAGAATGTACTTTTTGCAGCTAAAAATCAGTCAAAAACTGCCAATTTGGTTTTTAGTTATTATAACTAAGATAAATTTTATATAAATACAATAACTTCGTTTTAAATACAGAAAAATTGCATTTCTTAATAATTAAATAAAAATGGTTAAAATGTACGTAATGACACTTATTATATAAGCAATTCGAGTTCATATGCTACACTCTGACAAACACATGTTTGTGTGTGTATATGTTGACATTAAGTTAATATTTATATGTATGCGTGTTAGTGTGTGTGTAGACATGTATGGGTTTTATTTTTAATCTAAAAAATATAGTTTATGTAAATAACATTAAATAAAAATAACATAAATATTTAAATAATCGTACGTATGTATGTATGATTGCAAGTCAATATTGCCTATACACACGTGTATGTAAAATAATATATATCTGTGTATGCTTACATAGATGAAAATATGTGAGTGTGTATATTTAAGTGTGCAATATCGTTGGAAAAATTATATATGCGTAATTTTCATCGTAACATTCGATATTTTTAAGAGGTAAATGTTTTAAATGTGAAACCCTTGATATTCAACAACCTGAAGTTTAAAAAATTAACTTATTTGTATTTATTCTATCTACTGCTTCATTTCAGGAGTTTTCAAGTTAATCACATTCTTTCAGCGAAGATTTTTGAAGACATTAAATTGCAGGTAAAGTTTAATAATAATATGCTTATATTACCTTTAAATACTACAGAAATATATTCCCTTATTCAATCCGTTTTATGGGAAAGAAGAACAACATATTCCTAAGTAAACTTAATTATTTATAGTTAAATTATATCCAATTATACTGGTATAAATAAGAAATCAACAAAGCTGAACTTAAGTGGATATTTATTCTTTTAAGTCAATTTTCTTTAAATTACATGTATATGGAGAATATAAAGTATTTATTTAAGCGATTTTATACATAAATATGTAAGTGCTTTCTAATGAAAAAAAGCAGGTGTAAGACAACTCAGATCGAACTCACAGAATAGGAGTAATTTTGTGAGATTACTTTAATTAACATTGTCATATGGAAAGGTGACATGGATGTATGTAACTATTTATTTATATATTAAATACACACATAAATGAAACTATAGAGAAAAAATTCTTCATGTTTAAATATAAATGGATGTGTACATAAGTATGTGCATCTGTGTAAATGTACGTATATGTCTATGTGTTTTTGAATTAATTTAACTATAATTTTTCGATTTATGTCTATCAATTTAGATGCACATATATTCAATTGTCTCTCTCTCTCTCTCTCTCTCTATATATATATATATATATATATATATAGAGAGAGAGAGAGAGATAGATAGATAGATAGATAGATAGATAGATAGATAGAGAGATGGATAGATGTAAATGTAATATATATACATATGTAAATACATATATGTGAATATGTATATATATAAATATATATTCATATATATATATATATATATATATATATATATATATATATATATATATATAAGTGTCTATATAAACATATGTATCTTTTTAAAAGAGAAAAACAAAACATTTTTTTAATATACTGTGGGTTTTTATATACTTTATTCTATATAATTTGGTACGCGGGTTTCGGGTCTTGTGATCTTCAACAGGCGAAGAATGGTTATTTCCACATATTATCTAAAGAAATTAATTTATTTACTCCTATGCTACCTCTTTAACCATTTCCTTTTGTGTGTAATAGTAGGCATCTGAATTCTTAATGGACTAGCTAAAAAATGTTGTACATATGCACTTATATATATATATATATATGTGTGCTTATGCGTTTAAGGAATTTTAGTTTCTAATCAAACTGAATTATTTGCCTTTAAAATATTATTTCAGAATTTCGTT
>CAHIKZ030005336.1:87500-90000 GCA_903632075.3 Acanthosepion pharaonis
ATTTAGTAACTATACATTAGTAGTATATATATATATATATATATATATATATATATATATATATATATATATATATATATATATATATATATATATATATATATATAGAGAGAGAGAGAGAGAGAGACTTAGAGGGAAATATAACTATCGATTCAACATAAATGAAAAGCTGTTGATTATATATACAGATAGATATATAGATAGAGAGAGAGAGAGAGAGAGAGAGTAGCTCAATTTTAATATACAACGTGTACTACGTGTTAATTATTTTGTAATTAATTCCTCGCATTTTAGTTTCTTTAATAAATCTTTAATTCTTTGAGAATTCTTCAATCAGATGTTCTAAATTTTATCTTCAACTGGAATATGAAGATGGAACCCGATAGGTGATTTTACTTTAGATTAAATATCATAGTGATATTACTTTTACTGTTTATGTCTTCATGAAAATAATTTATAAATATGATATCCATAATTAACATGTAGCTCAATATTTAGCAAACCGATCTCAAAGATATCTGACTTTGTTCCCTAATTAGTTCCTCACTCTTATTGACAATTATGAGCTTAAATATAAGGAGAACACACTATATGTCTGTTATAATTGAGGATTTTTCATTAGAAAATATTAGTGGACGTTTTACTTAATGAGTTAAAAGTCAAATTTACGTATGCTGAATTGCAAGGCAGGCAATTTTCAAATCAACGAAGCAAATGGTATTGTGTAAAAAATGTGAAGCTAATTTAAGTAAAAATCAATAATGGCTTCATATTATTCATTTAGTGTTTATCAATAGAAGTTTTTATGCAATTATTTGATTACTTCATTTAAAGGTTTTAGTTAAAGTAAAATATATTATAATTTCATTCGCGAAAAAAATTCTTATACATTCAGGCCAGTAAATGAAAATAAATAAATATACTGTTTAATAAATAAACGGATCGTCTACTCGCATATGAGTATCTACCAAAAAAGCGTTTAAGCAATAAACGTCTGTCAAATTGATAAATAAATTCAATACCTGACAAAAAATATTATAAAAGTATAGTTTAAGTTATTCATATTCATGAGTAAAAATGCTGAATGTCAGGAATAGAGCGTGTGTAAGTATAGAAATGGAGGTCAGCACAGAGTGGCAACAGTCTGTTCCATGCTGGAACGAAATCTTCATGCTTCATGTGTCCATTCTTCACTCTCTCTCTCCATTTATAAATATATATTATATATGTATATTATATATATATATATATATATATATATATATATATATATATATATATATATATATATATATATATATATATATACCCAAAAATTTGATTACAAAGAACAGTTAAGTTTTGTGTTTAATTTATATTATATTTAACTAATCATCGGATAAAATGTTGATTATTGAGTTTGAAGTCCATATTTTGTTATTTTTTTTCAAGTACATTCATTTTCACAGTTATTATCAAGAGCCGAAGTGGTGTCTGAGTCGTATATACATATATATATATATATATATATATATATATATATATATATATATATATATATATATATATATATATATATATATGTTCATATGTGTCTGTCTGTATATATGTATTTGTGTTCTGTGTGTCCGTGGGTGCATATACTTTATTTCTAAATAATATGACAAAATTAAATTTGAAAATGGTCTGATAGATACAAAACAAGATTAATAGAAATGCGTATAAATCAATTGATTAATTTAAGACTTCATTTTTACAGCCATCCACTCCCGGATATATATATATATATATATATATATATATATATATATGCGTGTGTGTGTCTATGTATATATACATATATATGTATCTATGTGTGTGTATATATATATATATATATGTAAATAGATATACATATTTTCTAATATATATATATATATATATACACGTGTAGATATATAGCTATACTTGTATATATATATATATATATATATATATATATATATATATATATATATATATGTGTGTGTGTGTGTGTGTGTCTGTGTATGTAAATATATTGCTATACTTGCATATATATGTGTGTAGATATATGGCTATACTTGCATACATATACTTTCATGCTTGTTTCGGTACAATTATGTATGCATGTATGTATCTCTCTGTCTTTCTCTCTACATGTATAATGATATATATACATGCAAATATATATATATGTGTGTGTGAGTGTGTGTGTATACGTATGCACACAAACACATATACACACACTCACACTTACACATACCTGTTTATGCGCAATTCAGAACATCAGCAATTTGTCTATTTGTGTTTCTCTAAAATTTACTGTAAAACTTAGAGTAAATATAAATTATTAACTGAAAATTCAGTCAAACAAATAATGAGAACTTTTTCTTTTATTTGCACTTAAAACTTTATTTTGACATTATGCAAGTGGTAACAAATTCTTGCATTTTTTTCCGTTACATAAATTTTAAAAGTGCATAATTCTGGTTTTAACTTCCCATTTAAAAAAAAAAATCGA
>CAHIKZ030005336.1:95000-97500 GCA_903632075.3 Acanthosepion pharaonis
AGTATATATATTTTATAGAGATACATATTTAGATTTATGTTTGTATGTATAAAATAAAATCTGTATATGCCACTCACGAACACACATCTCTCTTCCTTCTATTCTCTCTATCTGTATATATATATATATATATATATATATATATATATATATATATATATATAAGGACAGCGATATATTAATACATATTCCACGTTTATATATGTCAATCAATTTCTTCACGATCTTTGATGTTTCACAATCTTTTGCTTCTGCATTTGTTTCTTTTAGTCTTTTCCTGTATCAATCGATTTTTATCATAACTTATAGTCTATAGTTTTCTATGTATTTATGAGGATACATTCATAATATATATATATATACATATATATATATATATACATATATATATATATAATGTATGCAGTGAAAGAGTGATAAAAATAGAGATAGAAATACAGAGATAGAGAGGTTAAAAAAGATTGAGGTTCATTGATTCGTATATTTTTACTTACACTGACCCAATTTTCACTCACACTTTCGCAATTTATTAGCTAATTTTATTTTAAATCTTCAGATGATTTTTAAATAAATATATATGAATACACGTGCATGATTACGGTTGCATGTGTTTGTTGACTGTCTACACACGTGTGCATTTCTGTCCGCTTTCATAAACGTTTGTCTCTGACTTGAATATATGCAGGACCTGTACATTCAGGACTGGATGACGATTTATATGCACCACTATTATTGCCACAAAGAATACTGTATTAAAAATACAAAGGAGTCTAATGTATAATAATATTAATTTATACATTATTATAATATTATGTATATAATTTATATATAGTATAATGGATATCCTCTCTATATAATTTAATATAAATTAAGCACAAAATTTTAAACTACAGAATTATTTTTAAACTTCTAAAAAGTGAAGAATTAACAACATTTACTTATTACAGTCAAAGAAATGCATGCTAGTATTCACTTGCATATTAGATTATCAGCACACATCATTTTTATATAAATTTATACTACAGAGTATGTATGTATATGTATGCATGTATCTACCTATCTATTTATTTGTTCATTATTTACTTGCAAAACTACATGACATCAATCTGTTTTGTGCATATGCGTTTGCATGCGCGCTCGCACGCACACATAGTAATGAAAAGTTTTATCACAGATCTAGTGAAAATCGAACTCACTACTCCGTGGTAATGATGCACTTTGCAGTGTAACGATTCCATTGTTGATATTTTTCATTTTCTCGAACTATTATTAATTGTGTAGGGGAAAGATAGCAAGACAGAAAGAATTTGTTTTTCACGTTTAAAAAATGAGATTAAATTTGAATTATATTAATTAAATATGAAAATAAGTAATATTTTGAACTTTCGTTTTGCTTTTCAAGAAGTTAAATCATGATTTTAAACATGAGTTTTCATCATTCACAAATGAACTTTTCAAATTCTATGTAAATAAAAAGAACCATTCTATGACTTACATCAATCAAATAATGAGATTATGTTAGGGAGGAAGAAAGAGATTATATATATATATATATATATATATATATATATATATATATATATATATATAAGAACTTTTCAGTATATGATATCAGAAGGCAAAAAAGAGAAACGGTAGAAAGGATTTATTACCTGTTTGTTACTCTGCGTATGTGTTGAAAATTCTCCCCCCTTAATGTAAAATAAAACTTTCTTGGAAGTTGCAGTTTTAAAGTGTGTGTGCTTAGTATCAAAAGTCCAGGTCTTGAATGTCGTAAATGTTGTTGTATAGTCACAGTAGGCTTACTCTCCTCCACCCTATTCATTTAAAACTCAACAATTGCTTTTCTCCTCTTCCTTCCTATCAAGTTCTTATACTTTCCTCTGATCAGCACGCTTTCGCTCGCTCTCTCACTCTCTCTATCTCTTTGTCTGCCTCTCCATCAACTCCGCTTTTACATCTTTGCTCTTCCAATTACTTCTCTCCACCCACGCTCTTTTTATTTACATATGCATATATCTCCCTCATTCTTTTACTCTCTCTCTCTCTGTCTCTCTCTCTGTCTCTCTGTCTGTTTCGCTGTTTATCGCGTTCTACGCATTTATGTAGCAACACGCGGAAGTCAAGAGGTCTTCTATGTTATCAGTGAAAGACCAACAAAATAGCTAAATGAAGGAAAAGATTTTCGCGAAAGTAAAATTAAACACAAAAGTTAATGAAGAAAGAAGAAGAAATAATCAATATTCTTTAAAATTTGAATTTAAATACATACACAAAAAATATCACATTTCGCGTCTTCTCATCTTAATAACAAAACGGAGAAAATATGTTTCCTAGCCAAACAAAACTATTAATGTAAATCGACAGACAAATAATGATGGTTAATACAAAGCTTGAATATTGTGTTGCGCCAATTTTCTAAATGTAGTGGCTTACAAGACTACCTAAATCCATGTCATAAAAAGTTGTCTTAAAATTTTGAATTTTCACCTGGGTGCTA
>CAHIKZ030005336.1:102500-145000 GCA_903632075.3 Acanthosepion pharaonis
ATTTTCAATTCTCTCTCATTAGCCTTTTGTTAGTGCTTATTAAATTCCTATATTAATTCAGTTTTACACTCTCTTTAGATTTTACTATTTGATCTATCGAAACACGAGCTTTATTATTATTACTTCTAGCATAACAACGACAACAACTACTACTATTATATTATTCATTATTTAACCAGTGGTAGTGCTCCCGAGTTGTCCCTTGTACCTTAAATATTCACTCATTTTTATTGCTTTAAATATGCCTCATTGCCCCATTAGCATATTATTCGAACATTTTATTTTTTTTAGAATATCAGAACATTTTTTACAATAATTTTCCAAGAAAAATCATGACAATTCATACTTTACAAATATTAAAGTAAAAAGAAGTTATGGAGGGCTATGCTTGTTTGTGTACTAAAGGTACATAACATTTATAGAAATAGAGACTGAAAAAGCGTCAAATTTTAAACTAAATATTTGAGATTTCTATTCTACTGTTAATTAATATTTTGTTATGCAGTGTGTGACAAGAACTGGCAAAGTTGCTGGGACATTAAAAACTCGATTATTATGTAGAAATATATAAATGCAAAATGTTATTAATAAAACTAATAGAAAATATGAAAAGATATGTATTTAATGACATGTACACTATTTTTCGTCACAATAATATTCAAGCCAGAAGCCTTGCACAGTTCTTAACCACGAAGTCCTTTCTTGGACATCTTGGCCAACACCTGCTTGATGCCAGCCCTAAAGGTAGGGATATTGAATTAGAAGTTTAGTATCTACTATATGGGTGTAGAATAGCAGTTATAGAAACCGGGATAGAGACGAGCCAGAGTTCTTCAGCAAAGTTCATTTTTCAGGACTTCTGCATTTTCTTAGTTGTCTGACTTGGAGTAACGTTCCGGGTATAGATAGTAGTTACCCTATGAAATGAGATTCGTTTTGAAATATGACAAACCATATTACATCAGATCCTTGTACTAGGCATTATCATTATACGCATTTTCTCTAATATTATAGCAGTTTTATTAGGTTTGAAGCCATAACATCCAAAGGTCTGACTTAGGTTGGATATTTGGTTTTGAAGCTTCCCATAACATCAAATGTTATCAGCGTATTGAAGGTTTCGATAGTTCAAAAAATCAACCGCTGCGAAGATTTTTTACTGAAAACACTTGAACAAAAATCAATTTTAGTTCAATTCTTTACTATGGATTGATTGATTGATTCGTTTTTATGGTATATCAGCCTTTTGTAGGTTATATAAATCCAGAAATTATTTTTAAATTGTAAGAATATTTTTGGAGATAATAATTTACTGATACAAGTCCTACTAATTAACCCATAGCTGGGGAGAGAAGAGGTGGTCTCATACTTTCCCGAAGGTATATGCGTGTAAGTGAATATAATGAACTCGACTGGAATTGGAACTCAGCTCTCCGATTTCCAGTTTCGAGCTGTTATCAATTAAACCACCCACACATCCAAGCTTACAGCACCTGGTATTCAAGAGTGATCACTCATCTAGGTACAGACCAGGCTCAATGTTGCTTTACTAGCCTTGGTTAGTTAAGCAACATTAGTCCAAGATAAGCAAAAATCTCAATTAAAAAATGAAGAATTCAAAGTAAACCTATTACAGTATATTTCCCGATAAGTCATGGCAATTCATAGATAATATGGAAAAGCATCAGTGCCATTATCGGTTTCTTCCTAAAAGAACACGGCATTAAAACATATACTGAGCATAAAAGATTAACAAATAAAATAACCAGGGATATGGACAAATATTTTTTACCAAGTCAAGCTGCATAAAATTCAGAAGCAGAATTTTGTAATCAAAGAAATTCATAACCTGTGGTGAAAGAAGCATCAAGTGAATTTCATCTAATGTATTTAATACATGAAAATCTCAATTGTCGATCTCTAATTAAAAAAATTAAAGAAAAAGTTTCGAATAATCCGTTATTCAATGATTCTTGGTTCAAGATATCTGATGAAAGGAAAACCCATGCAATTTTCATGGATTAAGCGTTCAAGGAATGCCACATCCACACTTATACAAAAATTGCAAATTATTGGTGTCAATATCTTTCTTCAAATGTAAAACATTATATTTCCAAGCATAAAAAAATCCTCTTTTAAATTGAAGGGATGTGGACAAATTGTCATTAGTCATGGAAATATTAATATAATTGTCTCATCTATAAAACAAAGATAGTGTCTACATACGAAAAAAGTTGGCCGCATTTTATTCAATCGGTTTTCTTCCGTCGGTAAACCAAAAGGATGGAAAGATAAAAATGATTTTAAAGTTCAGATAACAATTCCTGATAAAAAAAAGGGATATGGAAACCCCTTTTTACCAATGTCTCATTTAAATTGAACAAAGTAAATTCATTTGGCATATAAATGCTCAAAATGGTAATTTTTTGTAATCAAATATAATAAAAAAATTAAAATTTTAATCCTTTTTTAATACCAAAAAGATTATCTGTGGATCGAAATTCACACCCATTATATCATCTTGTCAAATAATTCTCATGGAGAAATCGATTAATTGTCATTTCTTCTTCCAAAAAATAGTTTCCCTATTGTAGTTTTGTTCCCATTTTCTAAAATGTTAATTAATTGTCTTATCAGATATTTAAATTGGTGGTTCAACATTTCTGATTTTTAGTGATTTGATTCTTGGTTAAGATTCTGACTGCCAATAACAGGAAAGTTTGAAGGAAACTATGAAGGAAATTTTCGTAATTAGAAGTCTGTTCAATGATTCTATGTTGGTAGCAAATACGCCACATCCACACTTATACAAAATATTGCTTATTGCAAATCTCATCTGTCCTTTTTTTAGTTCGATTGGTGTCAATATCTTTCTCTTCCCGAAGTTAAGTATATGTGTCCTTTTTGTTCCCATTTTTTCTACAACATCGTAGTTGCTAATATGTTCGTTGCTTTCCAGATATTTAAATTGTGGTACTTGTTTGATTTTAGTATTTCCAATCTGCATAAGATTGTGACCGCCAATATTGAGTCCTGGTAGGACTTCTAATTTTCTCAGAATCACTTTATAAGTCTGGTGAGAACACATATCCTTGTCTTACACCTCTTTCTATTTTTGTATTTTTACAGATCTCATTTTCTCTCCATATGCAGGGGGTTCGCTACCAGTATAAGTTCTGGATTATTCTAATATCTTTCCCAAGTAGGCCAAGGGTACCTAGCAGTTCTATCATTTCTTCGTGATGTACTTCATCATCTATAAAACAAAGTTACATATCCTTCTACATGTTCGTCATTTTACATTTACGATATACCAGTACAGGTTTTCCCTGCAATTCAGGATGGAGTAAAGCGAAGTGCTAATTAACATCAATTCAAAAAGAAGTTTTTTTTTTATCGTTCTCAAGTTGCCAAAATTATTATATCTGTCTGTCCTAAACTTATGAGTCCTTTCAAAATTAAAGTTATGGTATTTGAGCATACATACAACTTAGAAAAATGATTTCCGATGTAAAGGATGGAAAAGATAAAAAATGCTTTGCATGAAAATAGCCATAAAGATACAGATTTTCATTTTTGACAAAAAAAAAAGCCTGATAAAGATTAGATTATTGCTCAGGTATCATTATTTTATGCAGAAATTACAAAGATTTTCATTTCTATTCCTCTTTCAATGCTGATATGATTTTCTTTTCAGCTTTTGTACCAAACATACAAAATAGTGAAACATTATTAACGGTGCAAACGTGAACAAAGGCTCCACGCTATTATTATTATTGGATAGAAAATGAGCTGTAATTTATATTCTTCAATTGACAGTATAGTCCTAATAAAAGTACCCTATGATGTGTAGTTTTGTTTTACTGCAGGAAAGAAATATACCCGTTGATAGAAATCGGATCCTTATAATATAAATAGTTAATTTTTTAACAGTTTTCTTTATTTATGTTGCTTTTTCATGTAACTCTCAAACCTTTATTTTATGATAATCAAAATAAATCGATATTAGTCAATAATAATAATAATAATAGTAATAATAATTGACAATGTTTTATTTCTAGAAAATTTAAATAATAATTAACAATTCTTCTTCTTCTTCCAATTATTATTATTCATAAATTTGTATGTTCACACCAGGTATCTAACGATCATCGCTGCAGTCTGAATGACAGAACCCCTACTACTATAATCTCTATCATCATTCTCAGTATCCTCGCTGACCCTATCAACGCCGATCATTATACAGTTGCAACACTATCTCTGATTATCATCTTATCCAATCATGATTCGAGTGAGTTTTAGGCACAGTCCCACATACATCGATTATCATGGACTAGATTCTAACCATTATATTCCATAGTTTTGCTCAGCTTCCTAGCAATGTCCAGATATTTCGTCAATTTCTCACTCTCTTCCGCATTCATCAGCTATGTCTGTTCTTTTTTTACAGTTAATATAGCACCATTCTGCTGTGCAGGCATAAACTGCCAGAAAAGTAAATAGCTATAATTTGTAGTAGTGTGTGTTATGAACTAAAACTGCATCCATATACATTTTATCTTTTCATTACCCTAAATCCATTATTAGGTTAACAAGAGCTTAAAATAGCTTACTTAATAACCGAAGTCTTTAATCTACAATCACTTCTCTTTCCTTCAGTGAAAACTTTTTTATTTTGTTAATAACACAGGGCGCCACACCATATAGAAATAATTAGCAAGCCAGTCTCGCACGCAATTACTACTGCAGTGAGTAAAATCTTCACTTTTCACTTCAGACTAATATTGGTAAATTCATACACTTCAATGTGATGCAAAATTTAGTGAATTAACCAAACGTAAATTAGTGAATTCTATTCTTACTATGATGCTTTAATGTGGATTATTTAACTAAGTTTACTAGTGTCGCAAGTTCGATCCAGGCGAAGTGTTCTGCTTTTGTTATTCTATGCCCAGATTTAAAGCGATAATGTCACTAAGATACAAAAGGTTAGTTGGAGGGAAAGAAAATAAAACTTCAGTGAAGAGAAAAGAAGATAATAGAACCGTCTCCAGCAATACAGATTGCGATTGACGATGCATTTAAATTTTTGAGAATAGTTGCTTTCCAGGAGTTCAGCATTAGCTATGGTAGTGGAAGGCAAAAATGATTATGGTGTTTATAAGGTATCAGTTTAATTTTGGAGGCGTTAAAATTTACAAGACATTCCTTCTTGGATTGGAGGTTCTTTTCGAGAGTAGTTCCTAGTTTTAATTTGTCGACATTTATCGAACAGGAGTAAATAGTTGTATCATCAGCATAGATATCTAGTTGGGAACTGGTTACATTGGTAAGGTCGTTCATGAAGATAAGAAACAATATAGGTTCAAGGATATAAACCTGACGTACCTCCGTATTAATGTGAAATTATCTAGAAGCGTGCCCGTTCAACGCGACATTTATTACACAATTTATTAAGAACAATTGGCACTATGCCCTTAAACAATGTGGAGAAGGCCAATATACCAAAACTCAGTCAAACGCCTTCAAGATATCTAAAAATATAGTCAAATCATCGGTGTTCTTATTTAAAGCTTGATAGGCAAATTTATATAACCGTTAACACATCGGCGGTAGACCTAGAAAAACGAAATCCATATCTTAAAGAAGGTCTTGTGAAATGACATGCTTAACCAATTTGACGTTGACTAGAGCCTTTAGTACGTTGACAAAAAGTGGAAGAAGACTAATAGTATGATAATTCGAGGGTTCAGAATGTTCACCAGTTTTCTTAAAGATTGCAACAATAGAGAATTATATCTAACAAGCTGGATAACAAGAAGCAGCAAAGTGTTTATAGGAGTGTTTGGAGAAAACAGGAGACAGTTCAGGTGCATATATCCTTAGGACAATTGTAGTGATACCGCCAAATCTGCAAGTTTTGTGGGAATCAAGTTGTTGAAGATAGTAGAAGCCATGATCGGAGTTATGTGCATATCACTCGTTAAAGCTGGATAATCAGGCAAAGATACATCTGAAGAGTTGGGAGTGGGACAGAAAGAGAATTTCCAAACAAAACATTCTGCTTTATCAGCAGTAGATGAGAATACTTCAAATTGATTGAAGATGGGAGTAATAAAGGATGTATTCATGTTCAGCACACTCTTACAGAACTATCAGTAATCTCTAGAACCAAACTTGTGAAAGGCTATATGGTGTCTCATTCTATTAGCGAATAGCAATTTTGTCTCGTTGAGGATACGCCTACACTTATTAAGAATGGATAGAAAGAAGTGTCTGTTACGATCTGAACTGGCACGTTGGTATAACCGGAAAAAGCGATTCCTGTGGGCTATAGCGACTGAACAGACAAGAGTGAACGAATAAGAAGATAGAGGTTTCTTTGATATTTTCTAGCTGGAATGTAAGCTTGAATGCTGATTTTCACCCAGGAAGTAAATCAGGGGCATGTCATAGAGTAATTGTTTGTAACAAACTTAGTCTTGTTAGACTAATTTAGTGATTTCGATTCTGTTGTAACCCTACGTATAAGACTAACGTGGTTATATGTACTAAATAGCAGCAAGTACAAGCAAAGCAAGATACACAGATTATTATTACTGTACTATTGTATCCTCGCTGACATCCTCATATTTGTATTATACTAAGCTGACTAATGTGAGTGCCCGATATAGAGTGATGATTCGTAGCCTCGTATCGATAAACTATTTGCTAGTGTAATGTGATCAATCCTTGTTAGGTGTTAGAAAATTCTCATCAAAGAGAATGTGTACCATATTAATCAACTTCTATTTATTACTATTTACAGTAGCCCATTATATTATTTATAATGGCTGGATTATGTACACATATGTCGCTTATATTCCTTTGTTGGGCAAACGATGTGGCCTCACAATAATACTTTTTATTTAAAGAATGTTCATTTATTGAGTAGAGGGAAAGTTATTTGTAATCGTACATATAATCTTTTTGCTATATTTACTTTTATATCATTAATTTAACATATAAATATATGCAAAATTGGGCTTGATTCCGCGAGAAGTAGATAAGGTTCTAAGAAATTTTGTTTTAATATTGTATTATCTCTGTGCACTCATGTAATTCTAATGACATTTTGGGCGGTCTTCTTAGCTGTTGGTATAAAAAAGGTTATAAGAAAAGACTTGTGGGTAGAAAAATTATAGAGAAAATAAATAAGACTTTCATTTTAAAAAAAGGCAATATTTGTAATTAAATTTTAATATTATTGTATATATCTTAATAATAAAAATAATATTAAATTTATTGCAATGAAATAAGTAATATTTTAATAAACTTTTAAATAAATATTTTTTAAACTTCTGAAAATATTACCTTAATTATTATGAATTAAATAAGTTTATTATTGTTAGTATTATTCTAAAATATTACTTATTTTATTAAATTAACTATAACCATGATTTTATTAAAACATACTGAAAATATTATTTATTTTATTAAAATATTATCTATTTTATATGAAAATAATTCTTGTTTTCCCAAAGACATTTGCAGAAATAATGATCTGAGGATTTTTTCCCTGTTGCTTTATATTTAATTTATACAGTAACCATAATTACAGATTATGTAAAACCGTTTGGTAAAGTACGTCACAATTGCTAAGCAAGCTTGACATATTACGTAAAGATATTAACATAATCCAAAATGTATGCTGGGAAAAAAAACCGCCAGCATACAGATAGAAAATGAATTTAGTAAATATACAAAAATAGTAAGGGGTGTAAGACAAGTTGTGTCTTCTCACCAGACTTATTCAACCATTACAGTGACCTTACTGAGATAATTATTCTACCCGCCACAATCTTAATAACATTGCTTATGCAGATGAAACAGTGTTGACAGCAGACAGAAAGAAAAATACAAGAACTTCTAGAAAAAGTAGTGAATGAAAGTGGGAAGAAAGGATTAAACATCAATTTTAAGAAGATAGAATGTATGATTGTTTGTAAAAAGAAGAGCCCAACATGCAAATTACAAATTTTAGATAACAAAGTCAAGCAAGTACAAAAATTTAAATATCTATGAAGTATTTTAACAGAAGACGAAAAAGGCCACACCAAAATCTGATAGTGGATTGAGAAAGCAAAAACTGCAATCCAAAAGCTAAGTAAAGTATTAGGAAACAAAAATTTCATTAGAAAGAAAGAAAAGAGTACTAAAATGTTATGTAATATCGGTCCTCCTATGTGGCAGTGAATGTTGGACAGTCCCCTCACAGAAGTTACTCGAAGCAACAAAAATATGATTCAATAGAAGGATGTTAAGAATACCATTGAGCATGTTAGCAACGAGGGATTTTTAGAGAAAATGGAAACAAAACGACACATGCTTAACGCCAGAAAGAGACAAATGAAATTCCTACAGTACATAATGAGGAAATATTTTTGTATTTTCTCTAACTTGCATTATTTAGACTAAAATGACTTCTCATAAAACTTTCTTTTCTTAATGGTAACAGTAATAGTAATATTAGCCATTTTGCTACAAGGAAATATTTGGAAATTAATTGAATGAGTAGCCAGTAATGCTATCAGTTGAAATTTAAAACATCTTTCTCGTAAAATCCTTTTTTTTTTTTTGAAAAGAGGAATTCTCAAATCTAGTATCTTTTATCGCTCTTTCCAGAATTGGCGGGTTTTTCCTTCCGAACGTTCTATTTGAAGTGATATGGAATTTTAACATTTTCATTATATCATTATTTTCTCTTCGACTTACATGTGCTGTTCACTTTAGTCGTTGCTGCTGTTGGTAGCTCTTAAATTTTGTGGTTTCTTTTATTTAGTACAGTCTTTTATTTATAATTTTGTAACGCCAGTTCCCAATGTTCAAAGAAGGATGATCTTTGCCAATAATAGTATCATTAATAATAATATATAATTAATGGATTTATTTTTAATCTGACATTTTTATTAAATCAAGCATTATTAAATTGATAGTATTGAAGTTACTAATTTTGTTCAAACTGTTGATAACAACAGATTATGTACTATTCCCCAAAATTGAAAATAGTTTATACTCAGCATAGTTGCAGTATAAACTATATTAAACTTGCAGTTAGTTGTGTTGTTTTTGAAAAAGAATAAATGTACCTGAGCAGGTATTTTCAATGAGGATTAGCTAGCTATCATAGGAGTGTATCCAAAAAAAGTGTATCCAATCATTTTTTAATTTTATATGAACCATAAAAGAACGTGGGGAAAATTGTCTAGAGATGAACAAGTAAGCGAAGTTAGACACAACAAAACTACTAACTTCATTATCTTTACTTAGTTCTAGTCATAGTAAGAAACCGTTTTAAATCTATGAAAGACATTGAAAAGCAATGGAAGTATTATTTTTATGATGTGATAAATCGAGGTTCACATGTTGACATTAGCAACATCATAAAAACAGAACAATGTCTAGTAAATGGATAATACTAAAATGGATAATACCTCTTCAATTGAGGAAATATAAACAACAACTGAAAAAATAATCTCGTTAAAGTCGCTGGTATACACGAACTTCCACTAGAAAGGATTTTATTTTGGAGATGAGCACATATCAGGACAATGCACAAACTGATATATCTCATATACGGAATAAAAGAGCTGTTTCCATAGAAGTGAGATATACTGTTATAATTCTAATGTACAAATTTAAGTGTGTACGGGAAGTTTTTAGATATTCAAGATGAACTGAACCCCTATCTTCTGTTGGTATTCTCCTTTCATGGTTGAACATCAGCATATCTTCACTTATCCTCGCTAAATCTCAATATGGTTTTGAACCAGAGGAAGAATACATATTATTCTTACTGCCAGGCAACTACAGGGAAAATGTTGAAACTAAAATATGGTTTTTAGTCTAGGTTTTCGTAATAGAGATGTGAATAGACAGGCTTTATGGGATAGTTTGCTTTGCGTAAATTGAGATTTCTATTAGCCTGATGGCATGGAAGCTTGTGTAAATATAGGAGGCATCCTTACCGAACCTATAAAAATATAAAACGGTGACAGGTAAGGACGAGTTCTTAGGCTAAAATTGTTTTCTATATACTTCTCTGTTGTCGGGGCAAATGAATTTAAGAATTGCATCCATTAAACTTATCTTCAGTAAAGAACAAAATGTAAATTAATAAACCAGGACAGTTATATATACAATAAAGGATCTATTTTATGTTGATCAATCTGAATTAGTAACATTTGATCTGATATACACCACTTACTGAACAAATTCGACAAATTTCACTTTAGATTAGCTTGGGCTAGACCGTGGTGGTGTATCAACCAGCACCAACTAATTTGTATTATGAGCCAGAGTGCATTCTATACAACTCCTGAGATTCAATGGACAAATTTCAATATATTACTGTTGAATCAATGAATGATGAAATTACAATACATACCCAAAAAGCTACACGAGCTTTTAAGAGTTTGTAAGGTCGTGTTTGGACAGAGATATTAAAGATATAACTAAGATTTTGGTTTATAGAAAATGTTTCATATTTTGTCTTCTTTACCACTGTGAAACATGGGTAAACTGTAAAAGAAGGAATTAAATTCCTCAGGAAGTTACAAAGTTAACTGTAATGGATTAACTTATTTTCTACACAATCCATTCCACTCAGTGACTCTTGATCCACGATTAGTTAAAAGTAGCTGACTTACATGAGCTTACTGACTTCATTATAGAGAGACATTTGTTTTCTTTTTTTCTGCAAAAGAAGCATGCAACTAATTTAACAAAGTTAATCATGCCCAATTTGTAATAAAGTATGTAGAACTAGATCTAAATTAACTAGACATGTGAAATGTTATAATATCGATAGTAGATACCCAATCAAAACAACAGTTTTTGTATCGTCTTTACGAAAAAGAGTGTAAATCCCTTGAATCCTTGATAAATATTTAAGATATAAAATGGTGCCAAACTGAGAGGTATTTTGGGGACAACATTAACAGTCATTATTGTCATCGTTTATAGTTTACTTGCAAATATTCCACTAATTTATTTATGTTCATTCATATTTATTTCTAATTTCAAAGCATAACATTTCAATTTATATATAATAATACATTTTGTATATAATCTTAATGTATTTATGTGATGTAAAAATACGATTTAGTATAAAATGAAGTTGTCAGTAAAATAGTTCTAATAATAATAATAATAATAACTAGTAGTAGCCGTGAGAATTTAATGACTTTCCTCTTTGAATTTTGTTTATATCCCTTGTTTCTTTGTTTCTTTCTTTTTCTCACTGAAACCAAACAGCGTCTTTGATATGTCTTTTCCGTCCTTCATCGCAATCAAAACAGAACAGTCCTTTACTTTTTAGGTTCTAGCTTGCCGTTTTACTTTCTTTCACTGAAACCAAGTAGCGTCTCTGATATGTCTTTCGATCTTTCCACGCGAGCAAGACAGAATAGATCATTATTTACTAAGTATTAGGCGTGAGTAATGTACGTGCTAACTAAGTAAGGAAGGGATACACAGAATTATAATAAGATATCAATAATAATAATAATAATAATAATAATAACAATAATAATAATAATAATAATAATAAAGATAATAATAATAATAATCTCACAAGTACAGCCTACATCTCACGAAAGGCTTTATCTATGTAAAATGTGTGTGTGTTTTTTTTAATTACTCAGGGGAAAATGTCATGATGCCTATCTGACCTTAGGTCTCTGGGGGGGGGGCGGGAAAGAAATGAGTACATACTTGATGTCAAAGGAAATAAGATAATAATAATAATGATAATGATAATAGCTCCTAACGAATGGATCAGACGATTACAAAAATGGTTTGTCTACAAAATCTGAAGTTGGGGTGCTGAATATAGCACATTTAGGCAAGTAAAAAAAATATATTTGCATTAATAATAAGCTGCAAATTGAGTACCGCTGCCATATATGAGCAGGAGCTGCTTTCCAATCTTGGTAGAATCCAAAAGCGTCTCAAAGTTCTTGTGGGGGACGAACTATTTTCCACCATACACCCCTATTCTCACAGACGAGACGACGCAATCCTCCCGCTGTTTCCGTGCAAAGTGTTCAGATGAACTCCACTCTTTAGTTCCTAACCTTCACGTCTAAAAAGCGACATACCACGCACATTTTAGCGAACCATTCTCATTCTATTTGTATTTACCGAGATGTAAGTTCTTTTCACGAATCATTACATTTTGGAACCGACTCCCAAGAGGAAGTTCTCCAATCACTACAATCATATTCTCTTCAAGTCTACCGGTATCTTTCACACATATTCACATAATCTGTACCTCTTACTCCGTAAGCCTCTACCACGTGTGGCCCCCGGGCCTTGTACGGGATGAACGCCATTATAAAAAAAAAAAAACATCCCAAGAATGCTCTAAGTGACTGATATCCGGTGAGGACATTTTAACTCAGAAACTGATGCGTTCCATCCGTTCCATGAACCTACCTACTACTGTCTGCTTTCTCTTGTTGAAGTGACCACAAAGAGGATGCTTTCACTGTAGTCGCAAATCGTGGCAAGTCGTAACCACATTACTTAGGTAGGCTGCAGTATTTACACTGTCTACTATTGCTGTCAAGTGTCCTAATATATATCAAGAAAATATCCCCCATATCATAACACAATCGTCACCACCACCACAAGAATTACCTATTGATGCAATTCACGATGGATCCATATCATATTATTTATATCATGTTCTAGTCTTACTATCCAGACTCATCAGACAAAGCAACGTTTTTCCAATTTTATATTGTTCAATTTTTGCGATCATTAGCGAATTTTAGCCTCGCTCTTATCTGACAGTAATTGCAATCGGCATTGTCTTCTGATGCTGTAGCTCATCTGATTCAAAGTTCGACGTGGTTTGCGTTCGGCGATGCTCTTCTATATATCTTCAGTATAAAGAATTAATATTTGAGCTAGAGTCAACTTGAGGTAGTCTGGCCATTCTTTCCCGACCTCTTTTCATCAATAAAAGATTTCTGTACACAGAATTCTCATTCATTTGATTTTCTTCTTCTTTTTTTATTATTCTTTTGGAAACCTAGAGATAGGAGTGTATGAAATCTTTGTAGAACAGAAGTTTTTCAAATACTCAGATTCACACATCTGGCACTAATACCATACCACAGTTAAATTCACGTAAAACAACTTTCATTCCCATATTAATGTACGAAATAAAAATTTCCAGATTACCATGATCGTGTTTAAAGATTTATATCCATTGAATTACTGCAACATCTTTGGTTGATTATAAATCTGAATAAAAGCTTTTGTTTACGTATACTTAACTAAGTTGCTAGTAAACAATATATATATATATATATATATATATATATATATATATATATATATATATATATAATAGTGCACATTGATATATTGATTTTCCAAGCGTAGCTTAGATGTGGCACAAGACCGAAAGTAGGGCGCCCCCAGTGAGGATCGAACTCATTACTCAGTTGTAATTCTTTTAGCGAAATGTTGCCTCGACGTGCCATATATATATATATATGCGTATATTTTTATGTATATATATATGCATATGTATGTTTCTTGTCACTAATATTCCATGATCTTTAACAAAGAAAAGACTAAGTGAGTAAGCGCTTAAAGCAATCTGCTCTCGCATATATATTTTAAACTGCTTCATGCAATAACGTTAAAAATGCTTTTACACTCATTGTCAGCCTTGGTAGAAACCAGAAATATTGATATTACTTCCCGATAATTATTATAATCCCCCAAGCTGATAATGCAAAGCCTGTCCACATACATTGACAGCTAGTAATAATAATGTGATATATTGGTATCTTATTTTTAGTTAAAAGAAACATTACAAATTCTTTTTATTAAAATCTCGCAAGTCAGTTACAGAATTCTGTTTGTTATTCTTTGAGACATCAACATATTTGACTCTGGTAATAAATTTATCTTAATCCTGCAAATATTTAAGCATTAAATCTTTTTTTCAAAGAATACTATTATCTAACGTTTGTCCAATAATCGGTGAATTGTCAAATCGAAAATAAGCATAAAAATCAGTACTTACAAACAGAATTGAAAATTGGCAATTATTTAAATAATATTATATCGTTTTCTGAAAGCGTTCTACAATCTGTCTGCCTCTCAATTGCAGATTTTTTATATCTGTTTATCTCTCTGTACACATGCGCACTTGATCGCAAACTCTAATACAACAAAGTAGATTGATGACCTTAATATTACTTAAGAAAAGCACTCTTGCATATTAGACATATAACTGTCGGGCGTGCTAAAAGCAACTCAAAATATGCTTTTAGTTTTAAGAATTCTCAGTTCATTCCCAAGTGGCAGTTTTGCTATGACCATGTATGTATGTATGTATGTATGTATGTATAATACGTCTATCTCGGATTTTTTTATACCAATCTATTTGCTTATCTCATATTGTTTGTAATTCAGTCTATTTAGGATTTTTCCTTTTGTCTGTATATAGGCACATTTTAAATACGTCCATTCGTAGATATTTTTATGCTTTTCCCAAATATCTGCAATATTTTCGATGCTAAAAATAATGTATATTTCAACAAGTGAAAAAGAACTATGATAGTCTATACTATCCTCTGGTGTTTGTTGCTCTTCATCATTCGAAAATAAAGCAGTGCCTCACCATTCACAGAATTACCACATGATCTAATCAGTAAGCTTTTAGTGTTAAAAACTTTTATTAAAGTAAGATTACTTTTCGAAATATATTTCAAAGGACTAAAATATCAGTAAAAATATAAATATGATAAGAAATTAATAATAAAATGAATATTTTATTTTTTTTATGTAACGAATTGATGTCAAAAACGTTTTGGTGATTCTTGCATGATTCGCTATTAAATGTAAATTTCCTCATCGACAAGGAATCTTTCTAAAGCAGACAACAAAACCCAAATCTACAGTTTTTACATTCACTGTTGATATTCAATGAAAGGCAATACTGTGGACCCAGTATATAAAAATTGTAAATGAATTAGACCCTTATAGAAAAACGTTATAACATTTGGTGGACTACATGCGGATTTGATTAAAATACTATGGTTATTTACTATAATTAAGCTATCACCGTATATACACGCGGATATGTCGCACTAATAAATAGGTTGCACCCTTTAAGATTGTCAAAATGGGTATTTGTGGTTGATTCACTGATAGATCGCACTATAATCTGCGGAGTAACATGGCGCCTTTTAAATGTAAATATAACGAATATTTGTTGAATATTTTCAAGTATTCACCCTTGTTTCAAAACTTTGCTTACACATATTAAAATATAAGAAAAGTGTTTATTCATTTAGATTTAGTTATTAAACTTCGTCAGGATTAAAATCCAAAAATTCTTCTTCATCATCATCACAGTCAAACATTCTTTTCATTTGTTCGTTTAGTTTTTTTTTATTTCTACCTTATGCTCGAGCCGACTGTACTTGGCTGTACAACTGATCTACTCAAGATTCTCTGATGTCGAGTGGATAGGTCACACCTCTAATTTTTATTGAATTTTTTTGGAAAAATGTTCGACCTACCCTCAAGTATATACGGTATACCTAAGCATGCATCACGTGAAAATATAATACAAATAAAATTTCAGCCATTAAGAATTGGTTCAAAATTAAATAGACGACTAAATCCTGTTCCGTTTATTCATCCGTATATTTCTAAAAATAATGATGAAGGGAAAAATCTGAACCCATATTTTTTCTGAAGTCAGTTTAAATTAAAACCTTTTTGTCTATATATTTAAACTATAATTATAAACTTTAATTAAAATTTCACTGAAGTATGTTGAAATTTTTCAAGTTTTAAACCAAAATCAATAAAATACGGAATTTATGCAAAATAGTCAGAATATATAGAAAAAACGAAAGCATTTTAAACGACACCATGTGGGTTATGCCTTCAGTGGTGAAGTACATATTAGAGGTTGCACAAGTGATGGTTTATGAAGTACAATGGATAATGCTATAAATTTGTTGTTACATGTGCGCATGAAAATACATATATACATATGCATGTGCGTGTGCATGAATATGTATGCGTGTGCACGTCAGATAGAGTCGGGACAGCGGATGGTTTTGCGTTCTAATATTTGTAGAACTGTACTCAGTACAGGGTTATGTCTGACAAACAGATACAAAAATAATGTAGCTTTGGTAGACATGGTACGCAGACAGACAGAATGAAAATGCAATGTTATCTAGGATTGAACGATGGGACAAGAGAAAGGATACATTCTGTTTCCAATGAGACAAATGCTCTCATCTTTTTCTTAAGCAACAAGGGTAAACGAGGAATATATGAAAGCTGGAGTGATGAAACAGTACGTGAAAACTGTGGATGTCGACAAATTATTCAGGAAATGTACTGAGGAGGATGGTAACGACACAACGAACGGGAAGAATGCATTAAATCACACCCTAAATTCAATTTGTACACGAGGTTTCGTATGAAACATTATGTACAAAACAGCATTAGTTATTGCTTCAGTTGAACCAAAGACAATACTACTGGAGTGTTGAAAAGTAGTGTTGTTACACATTAGTTGCGCGAGTTACATTTCTCGGTCTTTGGAGCAGATGATGGAGTTCGAATGGGGAAGTGACCAAATGAGGCTACGAATCCAATCTATCAGCAGGTTTGTGCAAATTGATAGTTCCGCTTCAATGGTAGTGAGAGCGTTTGGTATTTATTAGGACCTTTAGTGAAAATGGACTCTGTGTTAATAGTTACAAAATACAAAGATCATGCTGAATAGCAATTCTACTTCTTTATGGAGGTGGACAGGAAACACTGCAAAAAGAAAGAATAACAAATGAAGCAAAAAGTTGGTGGCAGGATGTATGTGCGTGTGTCTGTATGTATGTATGTATATGTATGTATTTATGTATATTAAAGTCAAGTTTCGTCGGTATTAAAAAAGGAATTACCGTGTTCTTCTTTTAATACCAGTACCAGAAAGCTCATCCGAGAATGTGAACGGGTTCTGTAGAAAATAAGCAGATAAAACTTGTCTAAGCTATTTAATAAAACTTGCCTCAATGAAAACATGATGCCAAAATATACAGAGAATATATATATATATATATATATATATATATATATATATATATATATATATGTATATATAAGCTGTTTTTAATAAATTGATATAATTTTGTAATCTAATAGCTTGACCAATTCTCGTTTAAATCATCTCAAATTTTAACATCATGTATAGAAACAAGTCAAAATGACATCTTTAATGTTTAATTTTTCTTTTCAGGTACAGAAATACCATTCAGTAGAAAAAGAAAATGTGTTTTGTGTATAAAAATAAGCGAGAATTAAGAATTCGCTAAAAATGCACCAATGGCAATTTTATTGGATAAATTTACTCTTTATTATTTGAAGATATTTTTGTGAATATATACACACACACACACACACACACACACACACATATATATATATATATATATATATATATATATATTGAAGATATTTTGGCAAATATGTTTTATATATATACATATATACTTTCATACTCAAAATTATTTAAAATTTCTATATTTTCATACTCAAAATTATTTTGAGTATGAAAGTATAGAAATTTTAAATTACATCTACCTCACTCATGTCTTCTCTCTCCCCATTACTTCCTCACTTCGTTAATTTACATGTTTAATTCGGCCCGTCAAAAATGTGTAAATTTTTTTTCATTTTTTGTTTTAACCTTTGGAAGTAAAGTCTGATGATCCACAGTCCTTTAAAAGGGCTGTGGTGAAATAATTTATAACATGTAACCTTAAAGTGGTCTGTTTTTATTTAAATTATTTGCTCTGGATTTACATTGAGCTCTCTGGATTTTATCCTCCTTGGGTTTACCCATAGGGATTACCTAGTTTTTCATGAACTAAATAATATATATATATATATATATATATATATATATATATATATATATATATATATAAAGAAATATAGTCTTAAGGTGTGCTATATTTATGGGATAAAGTGCTCAATATCAGAGATAGGCGTGTGTAAATATAAAAGTGAACATAGAAGTCAACACTTAGAGGCGACAGTCTGTTTCATGCTATATGCAATCGTCAGGCCACGTGTGCTGTTATTTTTCTCGGCTATTTATATATATACGGGTTAGTGGTGCATTGTGGGTATTCTATTATGGCGGTTATTTTACCGGAAGTCGCTTTGTTCATTTATTTGGGTCAAGTTATATTGCTCGTTTTTATTTATTTTTTATTTTATTTTATTTATTTATTTATTTTTTTTTTTTTTGTTTCTTATTTTATTTATTTATTTATTAACGTAGTAAAAATTTGTTTATATCACGTATTTAACAGTTTTGTTTTGGTTTGAGAATTTAATTAAAGCTATTTGTTCAATTTTGGGGTTGGTTGTTGTAGCTATTCTAACTATTATTTTGGCGGGAACAGTTTTTTAATTTGGGATTGGATAAAAATGACACAGGACTCTACAGGGACGACGGCCTCATAATCTTAAGAAACTGTAACAAACAAAACACAGACAAAACTAGAAAAGCAATAATAAAGATTTTTAAAAATAACGGATTCGACATAGATATAAAAACTAACCTAAACGAAGTAGATTTCCTAGATGTGACCTTCAACCTAAGAGAAGGCACATATAAACCATACAGAAAACCTAACGATAAAACCACTCTACATACACACATCTTCCAACCATCCGCCTTCTATAATCAAACAGATACCAAAATCGATTAACCGCAGGCTCTCCGATAATTCCTCCAATGAATCCCTATTTAACAAAGCTAAAAAAGACTATGAAACGGCCCTAAAAGATAGCGGATTCCCAGCAATACTCACATACTCACCACAGAATACAAAAGACCAACAGGAGAAGAAATATCATATGGTTCAACCCACCGTACAGCAAGAACGTAAAAACAAACGTAGGAAAAATATTCTTCAAACTCTTACACAAACACTTCCCAGAATCAAGCACCTTACACAAGATATTCAACAAAAATACAGTAAAAAATCAGCTACAGCTGCACCGAGAGCATGGCACAAATAATAAAAAAAAGCACAATAGGAAAATTATCAACAAACCACACGAACAAATTAAACCCACGTGCAACTGCAGAATAAAGAACGAATGTCCCTTAAACGGAAATTGTCTACAAAACAACGTAATATACCAAGCCACGATAAAATCACCAGATAACGAAGAAAAAGTATACATAGGAGTAACTGAAGGACCCTGGAAGCAAAGAAATTATACACAAAAACATCGTTCACAAATAGTAAATATGCGAACAGTACTATGCTTTCTAAGTATATCTGGGAAATAAAAAACAAAACGCACATCACACCAAAAATATCTTGGAAGATAAGGAAAAGTCATCAGCCTACAACAACCAATCAAAAACTTGCAAACTCTGCTTGGAGGAAAAAAATAGCTATCATTACTTTCCCCGACCAAAATAAATTATTAAATAAAAGATCCGAGCTCATCTCAAAATGCAGGCATGAAAATAAATTTTTACTACGTAACCTAAAAAAAATGAAAAACGGAAAAATAAAATAAAAACAAATACAATAATAATAAAAAAAAAAAAAAAAAAATAAATAAATAAAATAAATAAATAAGTACTATGTTGCTTAAAAACCGAAAACCAAAAAGAGAAAATATAAAAATAAATTGACCTAAATTCATCCAAGTAAATAAATAGGCAAACCAATCCCAAATTAAAAAACTGTTCCCGCCAAAATAATAGTTAGAATAGCTACAACAACCAACCCCAAAATTGAACAAATAGCTTTAATTAAATTCTCAAACCAAAACAAAACTGTTAAATACGTGATATAAAAACAAATTTTACTACGTTAATAAATAAATAAATAAAATAAGAAAAAAAAAAAAATAAATAAATAAATAAATAAAATAAAATAAAAAATAAATAAAAACGAGCAATATAACTTGACCCCAAATAAATGAACAAAGCGACTTCCGGTAAAAATAACCGCCATAATAGAATACCCACAATGCACCACTAACCCGTATATATATAAATAGCCGAGAAAAAAATAACAGCACACGTGGCCTGACGATTGCATATATATGAAACAGACTGTCGCCTCTAAGTGTTGACTTCTATGTTCACTTTATATATATATATATATATATATATATATATATATATATTAAAGAAGAGAAAAGAGGTGCCGCAAACGTTTTTGGTTGTAATGTAGATTTTTTTTTTTAAATATTATGCTTTATTTTCTATAATTTTACTACACGTGTTTCTGTTCTCGTGACTGTCTTCAGGTAAAAGGCGGAGATTTCCACATATTATTAAGAATAATTAAGTTTTTTTCCTTATGTTTTTCAATGTTAAATATTCTTGATATGAGACATTCTCTGTTTTTGTGTTAGTAATCCGAATGTCTTTCTTGAACTGGCAGTGAAGAATTCTGCGCGAAAGGTCATAAAACAATTAAGGTTGGTCCAAGAGAAATGATGAATTACTTATCGGTATTTTATCTTTTAATGGTTTAATGACCCCTGTGTGTTCTTAGATCTGTTTCCATTTTCGTGTGTTTCTATCAGGATACGTGTATATATGCGTGCGTATATTCCCCCTCCATACATATAGTGTCTTACTACGAGGAATTAGTAAACTCATTTGTACACATACACACATACATACACACACGCGCACACACACACACCATCCCACCACAAGGAATCAGTACATACATATTACAACCAAAAACGTTTGCGGCACCTCTCTTCTCTTCTTTTTAATATACACACTTTTCTCTCATTGGAACCACTATAACCTCTTGCTTTTATACACACACACACACACACACACACACACACACACATATATATATATATATATATATATATATATATATATAGATAGATAGATAGATAGATAGATAGATAGATGGATATCTTGGACAGCAGTCGTTCTTATTTTAAAACGTATTGCTAAAACAGGTCAATTTTTATTTGATTACTTATTTCTAGTATGCAAATTATACTTCGCAAATGTTGACGTGGTATCTGGATAAATTAGCCAAAATTGTTTTTAATTATGTATTTGTATATATGTATATATGCGTGTAACAATTCAGATCTAATTAAAAATATATCTGTAAAAAAAGACAGTACTTTTAAACAGAAATGAAAAACTTTTACATTAAACAATCCCGATATTTCCTTTCGTTTATTAGGCACTTGATTACATCACTTAGCATCCTCAATATTACCTCGACTTTCACTTTTAGCCCGAAGAATATTTATGAGCGTCTTTTAAATTTTAAAATGTTGAAAACCAATGATATTTTTATTTCAATTTCTAAATACGTGTTGCAAAATAAAATCATTACATTTGCCATAATAATATCCAGCAGAAGACGAAATGGGTCAGCATAGGAAAAATTTCCCTTCTTTCTTTATTCATATATATATATATATATATATATATATGTTTGTGTGTGTGTGTGTGTGTGTGTGAGAGAGAGAGAGAGAGTGTGTGCGTGTGTATGTGTGCGCATGCACGTGTATGGATACATACATACATACGTACTCGAGAGTCCCTGCGTTACAGACAGAAGCTGAATGTCAGTCTGGCAAAATGGCATCTGACATGAAAGTATATTTGAGTCATTTAACATAAATGGAAAAGGAACTATCTTAATATTACTTGGCATACACATTTTAACGTTCTCATGTTTTTTTCAGATGTTTCGGGAGTATTAACATCACAGCTAACAACCTGACATTGGAACTGACATGCATGCAATACTCATGGTACTAATCGCCAACAACGGCGACCAGACAACAGATAGTTTCTTGAAAGTAACCAGGTGAATAGGAGGAATAACGACATGTGCCTCTGCGCAGATACCACGTAATTAACAACGTATTTTAAAAGATTATGGAGATTGTGAATAACTAAAACTCTATCATGTCCCCCTAAATTTTCTCCACAGGGCCTCTGAGTCAATGCCACAACCTACATTGAGGTACTAGATGCAGTGGCCATTCTTAAGATTAAAAGGATAGCTGTACGTGTTTCAGCTGAACTCTACTCCCTTCCATATTGCCGAAACTTTTTACGATCATGTCACACTAAGTATGTAATATTCTAGTTCTCCTAAATGCCGTAAACTACTATATATAAGGTCGTTGTAATAAGGGACACCAATCAACGGCCTCACAATTCACAGCTGTCGTTCGAGGCCATGTGATGGCCAACATGAACAAGAATCAATTGATCCTGATGTGAATTTGATTCCAAAGCTGAAGCAGTTTTATTGTATATCCCCTTCCTGCAATTTAAGCTAAATTTATGTACAATAAAAAAAATATATATACCGACATTTCTGCTTAATATTTTTTATTGTAATTTGTTCTCAATTACTTGACTCACCATTTTCTAAAGAAGTAAACAATTTTTGTTTTTATTAATCCGACATTTTTTACTTGAAACATTATTCTTAAGGTATACTATTGGTTTGAAATACATACCATGTTTTTGTTTTTTTTGTTTTTTAACTATTCAAAATATATTTAAAATGTTACATCTATCGAGAAAACAATAAAAAATACCGAAAAATTTTCTCGAGTACGCAGTCCGACGTATGGTATCACGTCCTGCTGCAGAGTACATTTTCTTTATTTTTTTCAAGTACACAAGCTGACAGACGGATTATGTCCTCTCGGAAAGTACATTTTCTTTGTCTTCATGAGTACGCAAGCCGACAGACGTATCACGTTTTACTGGAGAACACATTTTCTTAATTAAGAAAGTTTTCTCGGCTGCGCAGACCAATTAATGTAATGCACAGTGCTTATATATATATATATATATATATATATATATATGTATGTATGTATGTATGTATATATATAAACAGGGTATCTATTTCAAGAACGGTATCCACTATATATATATATATATATATATATATATATATATATATATATATATATAAAACAAGGTATCTATTTCCAAGAACGGTATCCACTACATATATATATATATATATATATATATGTGTGTGTGTGTGTGTGTGTGTGTGTGTGTGTGTGTGTGTGTGTGTGTTACAATAGTTAACCAATTCCATACAGGAAACATTCGGCACCCACTGACTGAAAAGTTAGCATTACTGTCTTTTGAAATTTATAAAATTACCATTTTTACCATAGATTCTGGCTATAAGTCATCGCTACTCTCATTTCAGCTTTAGATCATAGTTTCTGTTTTGGAATGGTCTTTCTTAATCTCTACATCTTTAGACATTTGGTAACGTTGATTTTTCCGTTCAAGATCAATTCTTTTACCAAATATGAATGCCTACATCATCAACATAGTCTCTGCTTCATTCTCAGTAAGCTGACTTCTTCCTTTTTTAATCAATTCACCCTAAGTAAAGCGGGAGTGACACTAGCACGTAGGGGTCTTACAAAGAGTGGAAGTGATAGAAAAGACTGGTTCTATTGGTGATTGAGGAAAAGATAAAAGATGAACGTAGTTCAAGACGATAGAAGATGGCGATTGACGTTGCATTTACATTTTTGACGATTGTAGTTTTCAGGAAAGCAAGTAAACGGAAGGGAATTTCACTGTCAGGAAGTGCAAGAAAAGAAACTGTTGGAGTAGATGTGGCGCTTACATTTAACTATTTCAAAAATAAAAGGGTGGAACCTAGATGCCAGCCTAGTAGCACGCTTAAATTCATCTAGTCGAGCACCAAGTAAAATAGCTCGTCTGAATAATTGCCATGAAAATATTTGTAGAAAAGACAGAGGGAAGCCATATCACGTCTGTGAGAAAGTGATTGAGATGCTAATCAGGATCGATTACACTGCAGTTCCTTCTTTGGATTTTTTTAAGAACCCTGAGGCGAATAGCACGAGCGTCAGGAGCGTCAGAACATATATGCACGGGCCAATAGTAGATTTGTAAATGTGCATGATGGACTGACGAGAAAACCTTCTGGCAAGACAACGAACCAACTTTCCTTGCAGTAGATGCAGCTGTTGATTTGATGTAATTGTTCCGCTTCAAGTTATTTGAAAATGTGAGGCCAAGAATGCGTAGTGAGACGTTCTCCAGTAGTCGAGTATCAGGGATGCTGATAGCGTGTAGGGAAGTTGGTTTTTAAATGAGAGCAGTTTAGTTTTTGAGGCATTAAAATGTACAAGCCATTTTCTTCTAGAGGGAAGACAAGTGCGCTGTTTATTTTTTTGTTTTTTTTAGTAGATTCGTTTAGTAGTAATGAATGTTTTTATGTAGTACGGAATGTTTAAATTTTATTTAGGCTCATTTCTTCACATCTGTATCACAGAATATTCGAGGAAGCCTGGCAAGCTTTGAAATTATTCGGTTTTTGGTCTTCTCTGGACATAGGTTTTAGAAATTGAACTAAATAAAATGGATGGGAAGCGTCTAATTAAAAAAAGTATTAATTACCAGTTTTACCATAATAAACACAACTGAGATAACTCAGTATGTGTGAAATACATACATACATATATATATATATATATATATATATATATATATATATATATATGTGTGTGTGTGTGTGTGTGTGTGTGTGTGTGTGTGCGTTTTTGTATATATTTGAATATGGATATATTAATAGTTTTATGTATATGTTGATATTGATGATAATGCTATCTGCATATTGTTTGAATACATTTCTTTATTGTATCTATGATTCTAATTATCGAATAGTTCATATCTACGATTTGTACATATACATACGTTCTTCTCTGTCCACAAACAGATAGAAATACCCAAATATATGTGGTGGTGAGAGAAATCTATATGCGTGACATGCGACCATGTGCTTACTTGAGCATACACTTATGCACGTGCACGTTTTTGTATATTCATGAGTTTTGTGTACGTTCGTGTGTACGTGCATGCGTTCGAATGTGATATGATGTGACTGCCCTTGTGAACGTAACTGAGAATGACTAAGTGAAAGAGGTAAGGGTAAGAGAATCCTGTGAATGTTGGATATAAGCGTAGAAAAAAGTGCTGTCAAGAAGAATGGTGGGTGTTAACACTTTGACATCAACACACAATGACAAGGCTGTTGAGTCATGTGACAGAAATTATTCTCACAAGTTGAAGTTTAATTGAATGCGAGAGAAAGAAAATACTCTGTGGCAAAAAGCGAAAATTTGGCACTATCTTTAGTCAATGATTAGTAGGCACCCAACAAAGTTTCTTAATAAAATCATCTATCTATCTATCTATCTATCTATCTATCTATCTATCTATCTATCTATCTATCTATCTATCTATCTATCTGTTTCGGTCTGTTCATATCTATCTATCTATCTATCTATCTATCTATCTATCTATCTATCTATCTATCTATCTATCTATCTATTTCTTCCGTTAAACTAGATATCAGCCTATTAATAACTGTCATTCTCTATTTACTTATAGGCAGAAAGACAAAAGGCATTGTAGTAACAATTAATACTACAGCCAATCTAATTAATGGATGTGTAGGTGATGTAATAGATAGCAGCTCAGTTTTAGAACTCGGAGAGCCTATAACGAATTACAGTCGTGTTAGTTATATTCACTTACGAACAAGTACCCTTAGGGAAAGTATGAATCCCTCTTTTCTTAACCTATATATGGGTTAAATAATTTGGACATATTTCTAAAAAATCATTGTTATTCTAAAATAATCGTTAATACGATATTCACTCGCACAAAGATATATTAATACAATCCAAAATTTGTTTCGGCTCTAAATAACCCACAAAGGGTTGATAATCCGTAAAACAAACAACTTAATAACTAAACCAATCTAAGAAATTCAGATATAAAATATCTGAATTTCTTAGATTGGTTTAGTTAGTTAAGACTGTTACTCTCCGTTAACAGTTGTGATAATGTTGCCTGAGCATCTATTTTATAACTTTTAAAGAAGTCCGATATAAAGAAAGAAACTGTATGGCTCTATTAATGTTATTGACAGTTCGAGATTTATATTTTTCTAGAAATTGCAAAGACTGTACGGTAATTGTGATAATAGTTATAGTAGTAGTAGTAGTAACTATGAGATTTATGTCATTATTTTCAAGAGATAGCGGAAACTGCACAGTAGTAGTAGTAGTAGCAGTAACGATGAAATTGCTAGGTCAAGGTCATTATTTTCAAGAAATAGCAGAGACTGTACACTACTGCTGCTACTTGTAGTAGTGATGATGATGCAAGATCTCTGTCAATATTTTCAAGAAACGAGAGAATATAGCCACTTTTGAAGATATTGTTTTAAATGCTTTGAAATAACTTTTAGTTATTTTTTTTTGTGTACTATTTCATAAATTATTTTGTTTTTACGAAACAACCAAATCTCAATAAATTGTTTAACTTTTGCTTTAGATCGATAATTTCCTTACTATTAAAGCAGTTTATTAGTACGTAGTCTTTTGTAGTATTTCTCTATACAGATTATCTGAAAACTGCCTACTGATGTTTACCTAATCAATTCTTTGTATGTTGCATTCTAACAAAAGCTGACACTATTTAGTATCTGGGTTCCAAATTCACATGATCTCGATCTCTAAATCTCAATGCATCATTATTTTGCTTCTTATTTATAGAACATTTGCTTTTCTTCCGGAATTGCAATATTAATGAGAAAGTACGTGTTTTTTTCTTATAAAATACAATGGTGTCTACTAAATTTTGCCCTATGTTAATTTCATCTCCTACAAGATCTTTACATTGCCCATTTTACTAATGTTCAAACCTGTAGTAAGATATCACATGGTTCCATGCATTATCGACTAATTAGTGCTGATAATCTGCATTTTTCCCAAATAAATATTCAATTGACCCAAGCCCTGGATATATAAAGTGAAACACAGGTTATCCAAAAAAAGATGAACCAGCAGAGTATTCTGTTCAAGTGATTCCTCATATAATCTCGGAAACATAATGAGCACACGTAGAAAAGGAAGTTTAAGGGCTTTACTTCCGTTCAATCGACAAAATGAATAAAAACACAGAATGTTGCTTAAAAATTCGTTGTAGTTAATTTTTAAAAATAAAATCATTATCTATCGTTAATGAAAATATGGAGCTGAAAATTTAAATAATCACGACGTAATTTTAAGAAATTAACAACATGCACAGAAAGTGTTCTATATTCGTTGAAAGTTTATGTAAATTAAGTTTACTAATTAATGGATCACAGTTTTATGCTATCATTTGACGAAGATACATTAAATTAACTGCATTGACTTTGTTTTGTGCATCACTAGCAGTCCATTGTGGCAGTGAAGAATAAATTTGGGGTACACTAACACAGCTTAATTTTTGTGTGATAGTGGAAATGTAAATCGAACTAAAGTTGTTCTCATCCACGATAATACAATAATAACACAGGAAAAACACTGGAGACCAATTAGTCGTTTCAACCACCATACTCATCTGATCTCACAACCGACTATTTACGCTTTTATAGAGAATTTTTTCTAATGAAAATCAGATTAAAGAGTTTATTGAAAACTTCTTAACATCAAAACTTTCGGAGTTATACTAGAAAAGTATCGAAGATCCACTTGACAAGTCTTTGCAATTAATGGTGAATATATAATTAAATAAAATGTAATTATGCTTTAATTTTTGAAGGATAAAGTTCATAGCCACAAACGAGAATTACTTATGACTCATGCTAAATGAAATCGCTAGTGATGTCGCCATCCACGGATTTCTCTCTGCAAAAACACAAAGTTGCCTAATGACGTGATGTTGTCTGAAAACCTGATATCATGTTCTGATTTTTTATATCGGCATAAATTCGTTCATAGAAACTGGTAGCTTTTACTAGAGAAATCAGACGCAAGATGTGACTCTCCTTATCGGAGAGCTGTGAAAAATACAAAAATACTATTTGTCCAAGTTGCTAAACTTTTGTTAGTTTCATGGATGTTATTTTGAATGCACGAATGAAGTGTCACTTTTGGATGATAAATTTCTCAATCCTTGGTCTTACTTTCTTAATGTTGAGCATTATTGCATTTCAATGTTGTAATTTTGTGCATTATGAACGGCCTTTTCATCACAAAGCAAACCTTGGAACATCTCGTTTTAATGTCTAATTTCAACGGTATCCGCTTTCCTCTTCACAAATATAGGAACAATAATAAGTTTTATCACATCAACAAATATGTACTAGCGATAAAGTCGTAGAGGGAGTGAATATATCGTAAAAGACTTTGCCACATATTTGAAGATTTCGTTTGAATTTTTTCCTTCATGTGTTACAATTTTTTCAAAATTGTAGTTGACTTTCAATCCGACTGACTGATTCCTATTCACACATTAAACTGATCAACTAGGAATCAATAAACTGACAAATTCTCTCATTTGTATAAAAAAAATCGTAAAATTAAATATTCACGTTCCACAATTTTCATGTTCTCTAACTAGATCCAAATATTTTCTAGGTTTTCATTTTTCACATTTTTGAATCTGTGATCTGATGGAACAACGACATCCACTCTCTGACAGATTTTCTTTCCTTTGTTTATGATGACTAGAAAACACTTTAGGGTCAGGAAAACTCTAAAATTCAAACCATGGTTGAAAACAACGCGTAACCATTCCACTTTTTATGAGAATCCATTGTTCCTCACATATAAAAAAGAAACTCACTTTAAGAAAATTAATCTTGAAATGTTATTACATATATATATATGGAATTTTAATATATTTGTTTTATATTAGTATTTTCAAAACTTTAATTTAGTGTAATACTCGTGTATAAGAAAGTTTTATCTATAGTGAGATCCCTGAATTTTTTGGCAAAATTTTTACCTTTGTAAAAATTTACCTGTGTATAATAAAACCGGTCACCGAAAATGCATGATTTTTAACGTTTTCAAAAAATTGCCTCTGTATAGAGTGACCACTATTTTTTACATAAAGAAAAACTGATCATGCTCAAGTATATAGAGTATTCACTAAATATTAAACCACACCAAAAAATACTATCTAAATTGAATGTCAGAAAAGCATTTAACATTTAATATTCGATTTGAATTTATTTGTTAACATCGGTTTCATCGTTATCAATGCCCATCTTTCATTGTTTCAGAAACTTTTTTATATCGTTTCGATTTTGGTTTGGAGGATGACTTCCACTTTCTCATCTGTTTTAAAAATGTTTCCAAGATGTTACTGCAAATTCTGGAATCGGTTGCAGTCGGATGGAGAAAAATCAAAAGAATTTGGCAGAGTCAATAGTTTTCAACTTTTTCAGATGTGATCTTTGTTGTATATAGTTATGCATTATAATGAAGGAATCGATCACATTTGTAATAGACCAATCTCAAGCTTTTTTTTTTATTTCAAAGCAGTATTTAAACGTAGTTGCTGACGATAGATATCTTAATGGTAACACTGACTGGAACGAAATTGAAATAGACCATGTCAACCAAACTTTTGCTTTACCATTTTCAGTGTCCTTTATTTTCTTCTCTTTAGGCATTATGTTTTTTTGTTTGAAATATTTAGTTTTCCTCACTAGTCACTAATCAGTTGAAAAATAACGTGATGCGTTAACAAAAGTGCAATTATCCATAATTGCTTTACCGTTGGCTTCTGTTAAATTATGGAGTATCTTTCCAATTTGTAGAGTTTTTACGTGTAACAAGTTTTTGAGTTTTTACCCGTAACAGCACGATTTCTATCGGGTTTAGACAACAGGATAACCTGATCAAACTCAACAGGATAACCTGATCATGTCATATCTTTTGATCGATCTCTGATTGTTTAAACATTCCAAACCATCTTCACCAATTAATTTCGTTAAGAAATTTAATAAGCAATATGGATAGTATGGATTACTTCTAAACTATATCATTATTGATTTTCTAAACACATACAGTATTACATATATAATGTTACCCATTTTTAGGTGGCTCTAGTAATTAAATTAGTTCAATCATACTGTAACAACATAACTTATTCGTTAAAGCCTCTATGAATTCTACCGATAATATTTAAATTTATATTCTAAAATAAATATGTTGAACTAATCAAAAGTATGCAATACAATTCAAATCAGTATTCTTATTACTCTCAGTTTAAAGTAGCTGATACGTTAAAATATCTTATAGGTAATTTCATAATTTCAAAAGCAACAGCAAAACCACCAATATTATTAGATAATGACCGTGGGGTCAGTTATGTTTTCAGCTTTGAAGCATCATTATCATTAACTGAAGTATCCCAACAGATTTTATGATACCAGCAGTCCATGTTTCCTTCAAACTATTAGAATGTTAGATGAACATTCAACTTGATGGTATAGTCTTGAATTCACAATTTCTAATGAACCAAGCAACGAAACATTCATTAAACAAAATGAGATTTAATTAACGTAAAGCAGGAAAATTTCATATGTGATCAGTTATTATTATGAAGATTACCAGTATGATGAAATTATTTAAAATGATATGGATGCGTTGCTGTGTAAATAGTATCATCAAATAAGAATGAAGATTCATAGCATTGTTTTACTTTTATTTATTGTGCGTTATCATATTTTTATATAAGTATGGAAACTTTAGGTAACAAGATAAAGAAAAGTTTTAAAATTTCATTTACAGCTTTATATGGTATTTTCTGTCAGAAAATATTTGAAGTTATCATTTTTAATAAAAAAAAACAAAACAAAACAAAATAAGTTTATTGCATTGCATTTGCTTTGTTTATAGTGGATTATCATCTATATAGATTATTCACACAAGGAGGGACGGCCTACTTAAAAGTAAGGAGTTAGGAAGACTAGGAGAGGTTGAAAATTACTGCCTTAACCCATGAGCCAGCAGTCGTGGTTTTACATTAACGGTAATGTTATGAGGTGGTAATTTCCCACAAATACGCCGATTTTTCCTTGCGTTAAGCCTGGATCAGTATGTCTGACATCAGCTTTGGCTATAGCCTTTGTTTCTGTGTAGCCGAAGGTTAACATGCTGATAGATATCTTGTGACCAGAGATAGCCAATAAGCCATTTTAATGAGCGAGAGATATTACTAAGGGAGTAAGATTTGGGGGCCCAACCCGGCAACCACTGCAAAGAACATATCCTATAATCTCTTGGCTAACTTATGTCAAGCAGTTAATCTATGCTTTAGACAGGTGAGATGTGAATTTGCTGAGAAATGGTATACGCAAAAACATAAAGGAATCATCATGTTAGAATGCTGATATATCACGACGTTTTAGGTTCTTATTAACTTTGAGTACGACTGAATACAATAATAAATCAATCGCTGAAACTCTATCTAAACTCCGTAAACAAGCTAAGGAGACGCGGTTATGATATAGATGTGCTCTTGACTATTTACAGTAATTTGAGCTATATCTTATTTACAGAAATGTTATATTTTATATATATGTATTCGTGAGATTTCTTTGTTTTTATATATGAATGGCATTTTGAATTGCAATTGTTTATAAATTATAGATTAAATATTATGTGCTTGACATTAATATTACCTGATCTCGAATTCTTTTGGTAATCTACACACCTTTTAAAAAAATACCCTGTCCTTTCAAGATGTACGTGACATTGACTCTGTACGCCTTATTTTATTTATTTATTTTTTTATCTGTGAATTGCTATATATTTTCAGGAAAAATAGTGAAATTTCACGTTGCCTCCTCCACTGTTCTGAATTCTGAGTAGTCTTCCCACAATAATGACTGCTACCCAAGACTGAAGAGACCAGCCTACCCAACTATTTAATCTATGAAGAAGGGAGAATAAATGGAAACATACCATTTCCAAGGGCATTAGTGTGAAATTCAAGGAGTCTGACTAAGCTAAATCTAGAACCCTGCTCGTTGATTCAAATATATACAAAAACATTATATTAACCATTTCTAGATAGATCAAACAAATTATATATTATGCTGCTCTAATATCAATTGGTATTATTAGATTCATTCATAAATTCACAGGCATGTATACGTATGAATAAATCTATTACTACCAGTTGATCTCAGGGCGTTATACATTATTGAATCATGGTCGATATCCTCAAAAAACGACGTGCTTTGGAATTAGCTATTTATTTTTTGTCTTTTTTTATCAGTAGATAATCTAATTTCGATACCATATAATAATGAATGCTCAGAAAACACTTCAGCTTGTTTTACTCTGATGGCGAGTTTAAATTGGAAGAAATTCATGAATTTAAGTCAGATGATTTGGAGTTTAACCTAACAGTCAATGGAGTAAAATGTATTCACGGACAATACATGTAGCATATTCAGAAATTTGATTGCATTCGCTTTCCATAGAAAATAATTAAACTTGGACATTCAATGCCTACAGCAGAATGAGCCGACAATGAAACTACCAGAATATATATAGCAAAGAAAGGGGTTAACTTGTGTAGATAGCTCACAAATTGATTTTAAATTTGAATTAGTTTAAATCTGCTAAAATTAAAAAAAAAGATCAGTCTGTAAAATATTAACAGTGGATGGCAAGCAGAGCAGAGAGTTCTTGTTGGAGAAGAATTATTTTCCACCCTCCAAATTCTCTGTCACAGGCGAGATGAGACGAGCCTCTCACTGCGCTATCATTACTTTCATGGGAAGTGTTTGGACAAATTACATTTCTTCGGCTAAGACCCACCGAAGATTCTTCCCGTGAATCACTGATCTGTGAAACAGACTCCCAAGAGGATGTTTCTCCGATTACTACAATTCTAACCTATTCGAGTCTAGAGTAAACCGTTAACTCCCACGCTATTCACATAAAATACCCATTAATATAGCCCAGTAACTTAGCAATAATACAGCTTTACAAAATTAAATCATCAAAAGACTGAGCAAGAATGTTAACTACAAGTAGCTTGTAAGTGGATTCAATGAAATAAGCATAAATAAAAGAGAAAGTATGAAAATAATATTGTAGAAAACAAGGAAAATATTGGAAACAAAACTGAACAGTGAAAACATAAATACCTGATTATTATTCATTGATAGAAAAAGAAAAGAGATTAAGAGGTATTATGTGAATTGTATTAAGCCAGCAGTTAAATAATTTGAAGACAAGAAAAAGCAGATTAATAAGTTAGTGTTTATTGAGTAGAATGGCTACAGAAACTAAATACGAGAAGCCAGAACTGGAACAATGTTTCATGGGAAGTGGATATATAAATCGTGAGAACTTTGAATCGTATTAACTCGAAATTCATAGATCCTGGCACAAGACACAGTAGAGTGTTAACTGGTGGTTTATTGTTATTAGAATTGGTAGAAAGACAAAAATGGGCCGAGAAAATTAAATATGAGACGCAAAGACAGAGAAAAAAAAAACACGACAAATATTTCATGCAAAACAGGTGGAATCGTGAGCACTTTAATAAAGAATTTATTTTATAAAGAAGGAATTTTTGGACAAGACAATGCAAATAAATAAATTATTGCTTATGAAGAAGAGTGGGCAAAAAGACAAATATTGTATGTAGCGAGAACTAGGAATTAAAAATAAAACTTGACATATATATCATGAATTAAAAAATGTAATTGTAGGCGGTATTACAAAGACATTGTCAAGCAGAGGACATTTGAAGCGAGCGACTGATTTCCTGTTGAAGGTGTTTCAAAATGATGTAAAAAGAATTATATTAGCACAAAGAAATATAAGAGACAGTAGAATAAGGAATGTAGAATAAATGGTGATTGAGTTGAAGTCATCATTTTTTAAATAATCAAATGGTTTAACTAAGAAGGAATATAGACATATACATCACTGGGTAGAAAAGTGGTTCAGTTGAAACTAACTGGGGCATGATCATGCAAAATCAGTGTTATGCACAAACTAAAAGCTACCCAAGAAAATAAAATAAAAAACCATAATGGGACTTTCGAATTTAAGTGGATGACCCAATCAAGGTCATGTAAATAAGAAGAACGTTATCAAATAATGAATATGGCTGTTCCACAAAATAAAAAGAAAAGTGCAGAACTGGAAATATATTTTACTTTGAATACAGAGACGAGTCTAGAACAGTTCCAAAGAACGTTACGAAAAATTGAATTGGAAATCCATAGAAAAAAACAAACAAATAAAACAAAGTAATGCGTTAATAAAAGCAACTCGAACACTAAGGAGAGTTTTGAAATATCGGGAACTGATGTCACTTGATCTCCAGTGAAAACCAATAAACACAATGTCTGTAAATGATGAACGTACATTTGATGCAATATCGAATCTAAAGATTAATCAAATTTGAATGATTTTTAATTTCTCGCAAATTTTAATTTCATAAACAAATTATGACGGTTATAGTTTGTTCCTTGAGCCATATATATTCTCGTAAAAAGCGACTAAATAAACACGTTATAGAAAAAGATGTCACTTTCATCAGAAGCAGAAATTGTATTTGGACTACAGAAATCTAAGAGTGATGTCGAAATGAAAAAAGATTTCAAGAGATGGAAAAGAAGCAAAAAAATATATTTTCATGAGAGAAAGAAAGAAAGAAAGATAGATAGATAGATAGATAGATAGATAGATAGATAGATAGATAGATAGTAATTATAAATATATCCAAGAAGAAGAACGAAAAACTAATAAAGAGATGTACAAAAAAGAAAAAAAATGATTAAGAATAGAATAATAGAATGAAGGAATATGTTAGAAGAGAAGCAATGGAAGAGTCAAGAAAAGAACGAAAAAATAATTGTATTTAGTTGTTCATATCTCAAGATTGGCAATACACATTTCTCTTAATCTATCGATTTGAAGAACATATTATCGATTGATTCTGGTTTACAAGTGACTCGTGACTTTGATTGTTTTTGGTTGTTCGATCATCTGCAAAAATAAGCAATAAACAAAAAGTTAAAGAAAAAAAGAAAAAAGGTTTACTTAAAGGCATTATCGACTACAGTAACAATAATACGCAAAACAAAACGCAATTCATTCTTGTATGAATAACAATAATCAGGTTAACTTCAACTGTATTTGATTGGATTTAAATTTATAAAAAGTAATTTACGGTTTTTCCAGGCAAACTTTGACGTCCATCGACGTTCTCAGAAAATTTAAAACAACGCTTAATTCCTCCCTCAGTTTTGTCATATTTTCTTCGTGTCCGTAAGAGGATTTTATAAATATCGGTATTTTTAGGAATAGATGGAAATCCTTAAAGTAAAATAATCCGTCAAAAATATTTGCTTTTAATATGTTAGTCTTAAAGCTTTACCAAAGGCAACAGTCAGTTCAATATAAATTCTGGAAAAAACAAACTGTGCATCTAGAAATAATAAAAATAACAATATTCCAGCGATCATTTAATCTAGAAAACCGGATTTGGTAGTCGTAACAAAGAAAAGAGAATGTCATGTAGTGGATTTTCCTATTACAAAAGATCATAACTTAAATCTGAATGAAAATGAAACATTGATAAGTAATCTCTATTTTGCCAGGTAGCTAAAGAATTCGGGAAACATGAAGTTAACAGTAGTTATTGGATCGCTAGGAATGACTGCAAAGAACATAGTAAAGAGGTTGGAGAAATTGGAAATTAGAGGAACAGTTGGTACCATTCAGAAAAAAGAATTATTGAAAACAGAATACTAACAAGTGTTTCTGAGAGTTGAAAAGATTTGCTGCTACTTAATCTCTGATATAAACAATTACTACTGCTGAGAACACCCACTGAATGAATAATAATAATAATAATGTAACAAAATAAATTGCAGATGAAACGATATCAATTTGTTTACGCAGAGGACATTTGAAAAGAAAAACGCAAACCTATTAATGGTATCCAAGAAAAATAAAGGCTAATATAGACAGAACATAACAAAATAGTAGATGTAAAGTATTTTGAGATTGAGTTGTGAAGGCCAATCATATAGTGATTCATATAATCATTCATATAATGAAAGCGCTCTGTTAGCACATCCCAACTAGGATAACCGTAGCCTTTAAATGATCATCCTGCAGACAGGTAGTGTATAAATGCCTCTTCAAGTTCAAAGTGACATTTACCCAACAATCAGAAAATAGTCTTTCGAGAATGACATAATAACTAAAGAATAATAAGTGAATATTGTTAATTGGTTTAGAATGTATACAAAAGAATAACTGCATTGGAAAATCTACAAGCAAATAAGATTTAACTTTATAAAACAATGGCGTAAACCTAAATTAGAAAGTCTGTTAGAGAATAAAATACATAAAATTCTTTGTGATTTTGAAATTCAAGCTGACTACCCAAACCAAGCAAGAAGATCAGAACTAATTAACATCAACGAGAAGGAAAATATGTCAGATAGAGGATATCGTTCATCTATCAGACTACAGAGTGAAAGTGAAAAGTTAGAAAATCATCTAAACCTTGTCAGAGAATTGAGAAAAATGGTGGGACATTATTAGCCTTCTTGGAACATTCCTAAAAAGTCTGGCAAAAAATAAAAAAACAAAATAAATGAATCAGAAATCTGAGAAAGAATTTCAACTATACAGATGATAAAATCAGCAATAATACTGAAGAGAGTGATGGGATAGTGAGAAGACTTGTTATAATTTGATTTTCAAGGAGGTCACCAGCTATACACAGTGTAAAACTCAACGAATAAAATTCATATATATAAAACACAATGCGTGTGTCTGTATGTGTGCAATACTTTTTACAAAGCGCTCAGATATGACATTCTGATCCTTAGGAGAAAAGTTCATATTAAATTATACCGTCATTTTAGCGGATATTAATACTAGTATATTTTATTTTTATTCAGTTTTAGTTACAATTTCAAAGTTTTCAACGATTCTTTATGCATTGCAATTATTAACTTTGGCTTATATTTTCATCATGTGATTTCGTTTTCATTGGGCATCCCGCACGAAACTTCAAAAGAAATTATCATAGACGCCTCACCTATTGATAAAAAGAAGTTCGTTTCTTCATGTGTACTCTGTATTCCTGGCTTTGTACCAGACTAAGCCTCAATGGATCACTATTAGATGCAATTTATCATGGATTAATTGTAAACAAACTAGTATTATAAATAATTGTTACGGGTTCATTTTTCAACTATAGTACCACTCGTGTGGTTTACATTAGTTAAATAAATATCATAGTCAGTGACTGTCTTGGACATCAAGTTGTAGTTTAATTTCAATTTTCTGTAGGCTTTCTTACGTTAAAATTAGTTTTTAGTATTGATTAATGACAAAGTAATATGATGTGTAGGTATCGTAACGGTTATCGGGAGGGAAAGTGGGATCGCCGGGTTCAAATTCTGGCCTAATTTGCTGTCTCTACTTTGGCAGCAATAAAAATGAGAAATAGGCATAGATCCATTTCTCTTCTCTTAATCTAAATCTAAATTGTAGGGTAAACATGGCTCTCAAACTTTGGTTGGTAACCACACTAGAATGAAAATATATCCGAATTCCAAACCGTAAAAGCTACGGGAAGAGACTCTATTATATTTCCCAAGATAAATTATGGAAATTATATAACAGGTAATAAAGGAAAAGAAGCTGTAGCTAGTCATGTCCATGTAGAGACATGGCATAAAAAAATAAAAATGCTCGGAAAAAGAGTAGTTAGAATGGATCAATTTTAACGCAATATATGCTAATATTGCAGTAGAGTTATTCTTGATTTTCACTATGAGTAGCTTTTTCTGTATAGCCATACTTGTGAGGCACCCTGTAGGGCTTTCAATTCAACAGTAATGACCTCTAACCTGTACTCAACGAGATTTATCATTTACAAGCAGGATGTTTCGAATTTCTGCTGGGCAATTCCACAATTAAAATAGAAATAGAAAAATAATTTATTTTAATTAGATATGGAATATTATATTAATTATTCATAGTTATTCGAGCAGATGGAAATATCTAACTGGCAATACAATGATCTAACTCATTAATTTTATTGTCAAGTACATAGTATAGGATAATATAAGACGGAAAAGCAGAGTATCTCTCTCTATCCCCACCCCCTGTCGCTTTCCTTCATGACGTCGGCATTCATGGTGCTCCACAATTTCTTGTTTTTTATTACTCTCAGGAATACTTCCTTCTTCAAGGCTACTCTTGCTATAATTTGATTTTCAGTGAGGTCACCAACTATACACAGTTTAAAACTCAAAAAATAAAATCCACATATATAAAACACATTGTGTGTGTGTATATGAGCGCGTGTGTAAGCAACACTTTTTGCAAAGCGCACAGATATTACACTCTGATCCCAAGCAGACGTTACTTGTTCCTTCATTCCTCAAATTATTCATATAGTGATAGTATTTTGCTTTGAAACCGGTATTCAAATTTTTAGCTTATACACGATCCTGAACATTGACAACTAACGCAATCCATCAGATGCAAAACGGTTTTAAGTCTGTATATTCTAAACTTAGTTTAGTTCTTGCAAGTACAAGTAATGTTTAGTTTACTAAACTTAGTTTAGTTCTTGCACAATGTACAAGTAATGTACTCTAGTGAAGATTGAACATGCTATTGCGAGTTTAAATGTTAGAAATGTAAAGATATTTGATTAAAGAAAATATGTACATAATTAACGTACGTGTAATGTTTATTTGTACATTTTACGAGATATGCAAAAACCCCTGTTTTAATATTAAAAAATACACCATTAAATGATTAAATGTTAAAATAACTATTAAAAATATTTTGCTAACCGTGCTAATGTTACTGGACTACGTCTTGAAAATCAATAGCGTTTTTTTTTTTTTTATTGCTGCTCGGGTTAAAAACAGAATTTATAAGCGGTTCTGATTAATTTCATCTGTTTTTACGGCTTATCAATCATTTTCACGTTATTCAAAGCTAGAAAATATATTTAGATTGAAATATTTTTAAGAAATTAATGATTTACTTATACAAGTTCTACCAACTAGCTGGGGAAAAGCGCTGGATTCATATCTTTTTTCAAGGGCTTTTGTGCGTAAGTGAATATAACGAACCCAACTGGAAATGGAACTCGGCTAACCGATTTTCAATTTAGAGCCGTCATCCATTACACCAACAGCATGTCCAAGCTTACAACACCTGGTAATTCCCAAGCGGTCACCCATCTAGGTACTGAGCAGGCTTGATGTTGCTTAACTTCGGGGATCGTACGAGAACCGGCGCTTTAGAATTATTTAAGCTTATAAATGGTTCTTACTGCCAATTTACTTGTAATTAACAAAATTATTACTTCCATCATATCAAGTAGAAAACATCTCTTAATCTTTCCGTATATATATATATATTATTTAGGCCCATATAAAAAGTGGGAAAAAGAATAAAAGGAAATAGTTTAACTTTGTTCGGAAAGTAAAATGAATTACCTGACCTGTTGTATACGCACATACATACACACGCGCACGTGCACAAAAAGTATACAGAAATAAAAAAAATTGATAGGATACAAATATTATGAAGCAGATTGGACACAAGATATTTTTTTCAGATTCAGGCGTTACTATTGAGTATACATAATGTATCCACGCTTTTGACTTTGCTCTGATGACCACAGGTACTATTATTTTCTGAATTATTACGCTTGAATAATTTAAAAGTAGGCCCGAATATCCGCTGTGAAGTCATGGTTAGCAATTTAATCTAGTAAACCATTACCACTGCAATGAATCCAGTCCACAGTAAGTGCCTCGTGCTAGTTACCTTGTGCCCGACTAAGGTAAGTCTCTTATGCATTGACTAATAAATTAGTTTCCGAGAAGATTAACAGTGTTATAATGTGGAAACAAGGTTAGGATAATAGTTTAGAAAGTACTGACTCATATAATGTACTTGTATATTTTTAACGCTGTCCATTTTTCTTTCCGGTGTGCATCCACGACAGATACTTTTTAAGAGCTGCTTATTTATTTCTATTAATATATATATATATATATATATATATATATATATATATATATATATATGTGTGTGTGTGTGTGTGTGTGTGTGTGTGTGTGTATATATATATATATATATATATATATATATGTGTGTATATACACACACACACATATATATATATATATATATATATATAAATATATATATATATATATATATATATATATATATATATATATATATATATATAAGGAAAGAAAGGAAAGAAAATCTTTAAAAATCCATTTTGGGTACAATTTGTTTCATGTATGTATTTAAATATCTCTTCAGACTGAAAGTAAAAAACCTTCGTTTTTATAATTATTATATTGCTCTGTTACTTACATTGAATTCTCTTTGGATTAATATCCTCCTTGGAATTATCCTACCAATGAACAATTATACATATATATATATATATATATATATATATATATATATATATATATATATATATATATATATATATATATATATATATATATATATACACACACACACACACACACACACACACACACACACATATATATATATATATATATATATATATATATAACTAGAGAATAAATATGAATTTACAGTTAAAAAATATTATTTCACTTTCCTTAGATATTTTGAATACATTTAATAAAATACATTTTTCCAAAGACGGTATTATTTGTATTTGAATCCCAAGCCATTTGCCTTCGTATTCAAATACAGTATCTGTAACTGTTCACATATGCTATAACTGTGCCATATTTCGGTTGATATTTACAAAATCTTCTCAAAATATGTTTTTAGGAAAACAGGTTTCATACGTCCAGTAGCTGTTATCGCTCTTTCCAATATTAATGGGTTTTTTCCGAATCTTTTATTTGATGTGGTGTGGTATGTTAACATCTTGATTATGTCATTATTTTCTCTTGTGCTATCCATTTAAGTTGTTGCTGTTGGTATTCTACAACTGATGCAGTTTCTATTATTTGGTACAGTTCTTTTCTGTGATACTGTAGCCCCAGGCCACAATGTTCAAAGCAGGATGATCTTTGCCAAAATCTTGTCTTTACTCGCTCGAAGCCTTTTTACAACTGATCTTAAGAAACAGCTGTATACAGCTGATAGTTTAGATATTTCTGACCGGTTGTGGTGCTATGCGTGATATCCATAGAAAAGTTTCAATCTGATGAGGCTATTTAAGAGCATGACGAGTTTTCAGCTTAATGTTTGAGTTTTGTAGCAATTTGCGGTATTGAGTGAAACTACCGCTGGCACAGCCTATTCTATTTTCAATTTCTTTATCTCTTATACTTAATTTGTTATAGCTGATCCATGCACCGAGATATCTAAAAATACACGATGTGGAATCAATAAATACTAAATATTTACTAATTCCACATCTTGCACAAGGTTAGGATAATAGGTTCAGGGTAGATGCCATTGCTGTTTTTATTCGAATTGCAGATCATATTTTCTGTTTTGGAATCTTGTCTCATTTCTTGGAGTACTCGATTTTTCTGTTCAAGATGATCAACTATGAACACCTTTGTTCATCAGCAAAACCCCACCCTATCATCATCAGTACATTGGCTTCGGAAGGTAAATCAGGATCGTTGTCCTATTGGTAGGCTTGTTTGGGATGCATCATTGAATGCTTAAATGTCCAGTGTCTATCTCATCACATCAATGTTTGTAAATGCGCTGGACTTAGTCTAGTCTGAACCATTTTAGTATTGCGGTCCTCGCCAGATATGTAAGATTCTGTAGATCGATAGATCCTCTGTTAGATCACTGCATTCAGTGGATTCGGAGCTGGGAAGGCGGTTTCTAATTGATAAAAAGATGCTGCTGTGCGGTCGACAAAGCAGACGTAAAGTTCCCTATTATACAGGTAAACAATTTCTTGGGGTTGTTTGATGACATATATATCACCGTTGTGTCCTTTATCAGAACGAAAACTAAACTGAACCGTGAGGCGTTGATTTTCGTAAAATGATGAGAGCCTAGTTAATATATTTATTAATCCTTTCACCATTTATTATCAGATTTCTTATTTTCTGCTCATGACTACTGATTTATACACCTGTCCAGAATATATGACAATCGAAACTTTCCACGTATTTAATATTTTAATTTACTACAAATTGTTTTGATTTCTAATGTTTCTCTACTGACTTTTCCAATTTCATGGCATCTGATTACAAAATAACCTGATATTTGTAAATTCCATTTACATTGAACTTCTTGTTATATATTTCATTTCTTTATTTTGCCTTTATTTTTATCTTGTTCAGTATCAGAATTACACATTCGTCGATGCCAAATTCTATTATATCTTGGCTGAAGATTCTGATTGTATGAATGTTCCAATTGCTTTTATCAATATAGGCGTCTTATACTTATACTATTTACATTGTTCGGGCTTTTGTCCTCATCTTCAGTGCCATATTCACGACGTTTCGATTTGTTATACGCCACGGCGTATCAAGTGATATTTGTTGGAATTTCGAACT